>JASPKZ010009094.1:0-44032 GCA_030220185.1 Diploptera punctata
CTAATCTCCTCTCTCTCTCTTACTCTCCTCTCTTCTCCTATCTCTCTCGCATTCTATCTCTCTCCTCTCTCTCCTCTCTCTCTCTTCTCCTCCTCTCATCTCCTCTCAGCAAGAAATACAGTGAAATGTAGGTCTAAAATAACGTTTGAATCGCCCAATATGAAAATACTCCAACTTATTTTTGTTTTGTTTTTGTTCCATTGCTTTACTGCAGTTTAAGTAGTCACACAGCTACTCTTCGCCGGATGTAGATAGAAACTTCGTTCAATTGCACATAGGAAACTGACCCAATTCAGTGGGGAAAAGAGGAAAACCATAAATCTTCTGGAAAATTCCAATTTCTGGGATTGGTGCCTTTTCATATCAGGTGATTCAATTGGATGCTAATTTTTGTAATCCCATATCCATAGTTATATTCAATTTCGGTGAATTTATGCACTTTCTTCTATAACTTTCTCACAATATATTAATTGTGTACCTATAATATTTATAATTCAAATAATTTACACTAAAAAGTAAACTCAGAACGAGAATATAAAACTTATGTTTTTTTATATTGATATTTTCAGAATTACTTACTGGTTCATTCAGAAAATTCTCACGAGTGAACAAAACTGCAGCTGCACCTAGCACATATATTTTCTATACATACCGGCATATAAACCTGAAAAACTTTTAAATATCAAGAGTGTTATTATTGTAAAAATTCTCGTTATTTGCAGTTAATAATTAAATACTTGTTTTATAAAATCGTTCGGAAACCACTGACAAATGGATCTTTTAATTCAATGTATCAGTGATCCCATAGAGTAAATTTAACAGATGGTACATAGTAATTACTGGCGAAAGATTAACCTAGTCATTTTACTACAATAAAAAATCATACGCTGAAAACATGGTTTAGAAATTTCTGTCCAGTAATTAATTTTCTAACGTAAGTGTGAGTATGTATATATAGGTATATTAGTCCTTAATAGACAACATAACAAAGTAAATCAATAATATATTCTCACCTAAACGTATGGCTGTAATTATTCATCTTAAATGATTAATTGATGAATTAGGGTAGGATTTTACGAATTGAAATCTGGTTGTATCCCCCTACAGCTTTAAAAAAGTAATGGTACATGTTTTTGTTTGTACCTCTAATAATTGTGTTCCATTCCTACATGTTTTATTTTAAATTATCAAAAGCTGTACTATTAGAAAACTTTGTTAAAAGTATAACATAAATTGACCCATATTCATTATTTTGTACAACCCACTTCCTTAGCTCTTGTTAACACTGCTTATCAATGTTTCTCTATTATTTGTATGTATTTCACATTCATATAATATATGATCAGCTGTTCGATCGCCATTCCACACACACACACACATTTCACTATCCTTAATCTTAAAATGGTGGAAATAATTATTCTACCTTGGCCATGCAGTCGGTTTTGATAATATTTGAATTTTAAATTTTAATTTTTTTGCACAGTAGGGAAGAACTATTCCTAAGGAGTTTTTTGAAGAGGATTCCCATACAGTTTTTTTTTTCAGATTTCCGCGGATATAGATGTTCTTATCTGCACTCACTGGAACATTAGCTTGAGAAGTCTGGAGTTCATCGTCGCTCGTTGCCTTCTTCGCTAGCCATCTTGTTTTCTTACTTTTCAACATTAGCCTTCAATTAGTAGAAGTCCACATGCCATATTTAATTAATTATCTACCAATCGCAGATTCTGTCTAATGTTTTTGATGATATTGTTGCGGTTCCTATCGTTTCTTGAGGGAGTCCAGGGTATCTGTATGTGTTTTATTCTTGAGTACTTTGGTATACTATATCGCTTCCTTGATAGAAAGTGGCTCAGCTTCAGTATTTTAGCATATGTGTGAAAAATTTTACTTCAAACCCTGTCTTAATTCGTTTTTATTGACTATTTAACTCATACCACAAATGCTAGTCAATGACCAATCACGTTTCAATGAATGTTGTTTTACAACCAATGACAGTCGTGTTTCACCTCGCTCTTTATCGATATCTCTTTATCTGCTCCTGCTTTTGTGATAAAGAAAGCTCCTCCTTTTTAATGTTCTGAACAGGTCAAAGCATTATTTTTCTCCAACAAATACATTGAATATAGCAAAGAATGAAAAGATTCCTTGATTGTACTGAGTTATTTACTAAAAAATAAATTAATAACCCTTAATGTTGATTAAGATATATAGTTTGATGTGTTTAATTATTTCTCCACTTGGGCGCACTCGTAAAATATTGCGATGTTAACTTATTTGGTAATAAATAATATGATCAAGCAGCAGTGAATGAACATAACCTCACATTTCTGATTTGTTTTCAAACATCGCCGTTTACATTAAATATATAAATATTTTAAAATAACTATAGTTAAACAATGATTTGTGAGTAAACAGCTTAATTTTATTCGTTAAATAGTCCTAACAAATGTCACTCTTGATTTCCAAAATCACTAAACGATAATTTGGAGGTCACTCGTGGCATTACTTATGACTATTTAACTCATGCCCCAAATGGGAGTCAATGACCTATCACGTTTCAATGATTTCTGTTTTACAACCAATCAGAGTCATGTTTCACGAAATATTTATCAGTGTTAAATTTACCATATTAAAGAAAGCTCCTCCTTTTTAATATTCTGAACAGGTCTCACCATTATTTTGCAGTCACTGAGCCTATAAGAAATACGACTACCAGATTGTATATATATATATATATATATATATATATATATATATATAGTGCATAGATGTCAACACATAGCACTTGCAGGAGTTAATATAAAACATTTGTAGCAATTTATTATACTACCAAAAAAAGAAACCATTGTTTGCACTTTCTTAAATGTGTTTTTTCCCAGGTAATAATCCAGAAAAATATAATTGTCATATTTACATCATACGACATCAGAAATGAATTAATATACAGTTTGATGTGTTTCATTTTTTCTCCACTAGAGAGCATTCTTACAATATTGCGTTCCTTTGGGAATAAATAGTATGATCTGGTGCAGTGATAAACAAAAGAAGCAGATGATGCGTACCTATCGTTTCTCATTTGTTTTCAAACATCGCCGTTTACATTAAATATATAAATATTTTAAAATAACTATAGTTGAATAATGATTTGTGAGTAAACAGTTTAATTTTATTCGTTAAATAGTCCTAACAAATGCCACTCTTGATTTCCAAATTCTCTAGATAAATTGGATATCACTCGTGGCATTACTTATGAATATTACGTCTCCTGTTCCAAACCCACTTTCATTCTTCCTACCATTCATATTGATTTATTTCTTTAATGTTTTATTTTCCGTTATGTCCTTGATTTCTATAAGTTCAGTTGAGTGTGTACAATTCTTGTAATGTATAATGTAGTTGAAGTTTAGATCATGTCTGTGTGTTGTTTTTCCAAAATACAAAATTATAGCTTCTTGTTCCTGTAAGCAGTGGCAATGAGTTCAATCATAACGCACGGCGCTTCGTACGATGTATTAAGAAAAGCTATGGCTCTCCAGATATTTATTAACTTCTTCACTTGTTGAAGATTTGGAGGTTATAGCTTCTCTCCAAATAATTTGTCCAAACTGGAGCTCCGTATGGCAGCAACGGCAGGATCGGGCCCTGAAAGCTTTGGATTTTATCCCCAACTTATTCTTCCAGTTCGAGAGAGGTCGTTTCCAAACGTGTGCACCTTTCCGACATGTAGTCCTACAGTGTTCATTAAAATTATATATTTGTCGATGGTTATACACAATAATTGATTTTATCGACTTGTTCTAATAGTTTTCTCTTTAAGTAGACATTTATGTATTTACTTTGTCTGCGTTTTCTTTTTTGATTAGCACTGCTTTTTATTTTCTGTGATTAAAACTTATTTAGTTGTTTTTGGCCTAGGCGGCATTCTTTTTCAGTTCAATATGTATAGTTTTCAACTTCGAGTATAGTTTTGCTATTTGTCAGTATAATAATATCATCGGCGAATGCTGTTACTTTAGTTTTATTTGTGCAGTCAAGTCTGAGTATGGAATCAAACTGGACATTCCGGAATCAGGGGCCGCAAGAAGACCCTTGAGCACAGCTTTTAGTTACATCCTTCTCCAGTTTTTCCTTGAAGTGCTGCTGTTCTCTGGCTGAAGTAGCCTAATTATTATCATATTTGTATAGATTGTTTGGACACTGACACTTTCTCAGAACTTGTGTGATGCTTGACCAACAAGCTGAATAAAAGATACCCTGGAAATCGAGATAGTAAGTACCAAGTTCTGAGCTTTCTTTATGGTTTCGTCCATGTATTTCTTCAATGTAATTGTTGCATCAACAGTACTTCGATGTTGGATGAAATCAAATCGATTGTCATTTATAAGATATTTGTATTTACATTAAACTTTATCCTGCCTAACTTCAAGAAGAACTTGGACGCTCTGACACCAAAAAAAAACTACAACGACGTATTTGTGTAGAACTAAAGTTTCGAGTATTTTTCGAAATATTCTTATTTTGTATTATTACAATACATTAAATGAACTCTTGATATTTTAATATCTCTAAAAATAAGTAAAAATATATAACACGGCGATTGTTCAATTAAAAATATATGGGTGAGAAGCCGTGATTTGTTGATTTAAGAGAGGAGAAAATATTATAAAAAAATAGGAAAAAAAGGTTATTAAGAAAATATTTGGACAAAATAGAGACGCACAGAGAGATGAACAAATAAATATACGTAACAGTGAGATACATTATATCTTTAGGAACCTGTATTCAGTCAGAACAGTTAGATGTCATAAAATGCGACTGATATGACATGTAGCACGAATAGGGAATGAAAGGTTGGCACGGAAACTACTTAGAGAAACTATAGGGAGAGCGCTCCTGGATATAGATTTTAGATTATGATTCTAAGATTGAACCAGTTTATATAGAATGCTGCTAACGCTATAACTAACTAAACTAACTCACTTGCACTAATGAACCCGAAAGATCATAGACGGATGAACGTAATATGTCCATATATCCCTATGCCTACTTTATATTTTCCATTAATTTCCTGTATTATTTATCTCCTCTATCATGGTTAGTATTATTCATTCACATCATTCTTATGTTCACGTGTCTATGATTTAATTAATTCAATGAAATTAGAATAATAAAAATAATAATAATAGTAATAATAATAATAATAATAATAATAATAATAATAATAATAATAATAAAGGAAATATATAATAGGCCTACTTATTCGGGATTTAAATGGTTTAATTTAAATGTTTGAATTTAAATATTTGTTACACATAAAAGTTAATCAACTTCTACATAAATTTATAATAGGCCTATTGAATGATGTATTATCACAACGAAAATATATTTTTTTTATATTTATCTATTTAATTTCAATAATTATGTGCTATGAAAATTATTTGTTTAATGTCTATAAAATACCATAGACTAGTGTTAATGTTATTTTATTTTTATACTGATAATTATCCTCTTAAATAAATACGTCACTATTATTTTCTTATTTGTAATTAATCCTATTCAAATTAATAAATTCGTAGCTTGCACTCAAATGGGTTGAATATAAAATGGCTGTTTCATGAATTATGTAACAATTCAACCTTCCACAGCCGGAGTCACAGAGTTAAGGAGGAGTCTTAAGGGATTGTGGGCAATGGTGACGGGGCTTAAGTTCCTCGGCGTTGAGATGAACTAAATTAACTAAAAATAATAATGAAAGTACTGCGTCTGACATTCTCCGGGTTAAAGCCCTTTAACATCAGATGTGACCTAACTCAAAACCTTGTAATCACGTCCACAAGCCTGCATGACTCTTCTTTAATATCGGACTCGATAGAGTAATCTACAACGATTCAGCCTCTAGCTTGAACATTAATTAAATAATTCGTTTATTAATCAAAATCACGAGGCCGACATATTCCTACTCGCTTTATACAATATTCCCACTATTGGCATACGTTACAATTGAATAGCTGTAAACAATATTATATAATGTTAAAAAGTTAATTTTTTAATAGCCCATAGGCCAATCATAGAAAAATAATCCTATGCACGGTTAGGAATGTTTCATACTGCTATAAAATTACGGAAAAAGACAAGTATGTAATCGATAATAATATCCTCTTCTCCTGTCCAACTCAGGGTCAGGTCGAGAGTTGAGATGAGATGAAGCCCTATATGTTATAGAGGTCTGTGTACGACAAGGGTGCCGGCCGACATGCCAGACGGGCGAATGAAAGAAATGAAAACGAAATGGATAAATGTGGAGAAGTGGTGGAATTAAATTTGTAGCAGGGAAAAACGGGAGAAATATCGAGAAAACCTGCCCATGCTCCGTTTAGTCAACCACGAAACCCACATGGAGTGATCGAAATTCGATCTGAAGACCCAGCGGTACGAGGCGAGCGTCTAACCGCTTGCGACACGGAGTCTCTAATCGATAGTCAAAATAATTAAAATGCTCATTCATTATATTTCTGAACACACAAATTAATTATTTAGAGTAGTTTTTCTCAAAGTGGGCGATAACGTTCGCTTGTGGTAGCTGGAGGCCTTCATGGACGCTAAAGGACCAAAAGAAAATTGTAGGCCGTTGAGGCGATCTACGAAGGCGATTGTTGATTTTTAAAAAAGCGAAAAATTATGTTTTCCTGATATTTCAGACTAAAATTAAGTGCAATCTGCTCCAAGGTACCTACAGGACAAGAACAGAGAATTTTGTTTGGAATTCACTTTCCTCCACTCTCTACCCTTTTCCAGCGAGGAGACAAATTTCAGTCAGTCTCTTTATTCTAGATATATGAAGTACATTTCGACGATTTTAATAGTTTCAAATCTATTGTTGGTTCCATTTTTTATCACGGATTCGTGTGTGCCTTATTCGTTGCAATCAATTTCTAACAAGTTTTGTTAACGATATTTGTCCAACTTTAATTTTAATAAAAATACTTCTATATATGATTAAATTGCGTTTAAATTCCTCCCATTTAAATGTAAGTTTGAACTCAAGAATATGATACGGCACGATTAAATCAATAATTGCAATGTTCTCAAAGACCTCATCTTAAAAACAATAACTGCAATATTATTATTTTTAGCAGGTAGTAAGTTTAAAAATGTTGGGCTCTGGAAAAGTTCTGATTTTCCCAATACCCCAGGTTGTCATTTCGACATTTTTGGTGTTCTCTCCTGGCATTGGCTTCATTGTAACCCACTTCTGAAGTTGGGGCGCCTAGAAGGCGGAGTTACGTTACCCCGTTGATATGATGGTGATAAATGATAATAAAGCGCCAGGAGAGTTCTTAACCTAAACGTAACCTAAATTCCAGACCATAGGCAACCACAGGAATGATTCCCTTTAAGGAAAAATTCCCATGATTTGACCGGGAATCGAACCCGCGACCTCATGAGCAGTAGTCAGGAACGCTGACTACTAGCCCATGAGGCTGGTTATGTTATGTGAAGAAAAAAGTTAGTTTATATATTTGATACTTGTTTATAAATTCGAAAAGAACAATAAAATCTGATAAAGAGAGTAAGATTGAGAATTTGAGGAGTAAAATTAATTCCATTCGAGAACTATATTGGCATGTTGTGCAAATACAGAAAGTTCTGTTGGAGGAATGGTCTCTATGGATTGCGTACATTCGGACGAAACTAGTCCCTGTTGTGCCACTAGCTCTAACACTTGTTGATAAATTGCGCTTTCTCTGGGATTGTTGAGATCTAAGTCCAACATCGTAAATCTTGCTCTCAACCAGTTAACCCGTATTTTCAATTACGGTTCTCCTTATAATATGGGATATATTGTGTGAATAACATCCAATGGCAAGACTTGAAAAACAGTTTCCCAACGTTATTCCAGAGTTTCTTCTAAAGAAAAAGCATGAAAACTATTATCTTGGAACCTAACACACAAATCTTGAAAAAAAGTGGCGGAAAAAATGAAAATACATCGTGATGAGGTATTTCCATAGTTTTTAACTTACAACAAATGGAAGGAAGTATGAAGTTGATATAAGACTACAGGATTCTATGAAATAAAAATATAGTTAATCCCAGATTCGTTCGTCGTGTCGAATGATATTAATAAAATTTTGAAAAATTGGTGTTAAACTGCCAGGTCGGTTATCCTAAAATCTGTAATCCGATCAACCAACTAGATCATACATGAGGCAAGCAGGACTTACAAAATGTTTTTACGCCCGCCCTAATATCTCAATTAAGAATATAAATTTCAAATTATTCATGTAACAAATATTTTACATAACAATTTGTTCCAGGTTGAATTTTAAATAATGATGATAATAATAATAATAATAATAATAATAATAATATTAATAATAATAATAAAATAATGTTAATGGTAATTACAATAATGATGATAATAGTGATAATCAAAAGATGAAACAATAAATCTCGTTATAGAATACATAAACTTGCAGTTGACTATAAAATTGCAAAATCGAATGTTATCAATTAACCAACTATTTTGAAAACCGAATGAACGGTTTCTGCGGTATTGTAACCCCTGTTCATGTACAAGGAGTCCTACAATAATAATAATGATAATAATAGTAATAATGATAATAATAGTAATAATGGTAATAATAGTAATAATGTAATAATAGTAATAATGATAATAATAGTAATAATGATAATAATAGTAATAATGATAATAATAGTAATAATGATAATAATAGTAATAATAATGCAAATTATAAGTAAAGTAAAGTAAAGTGAAGTATTCCCACTACAGGCCTCAGGAGGCCCTTGGGGTAGTGGGAGGTTAAGGCTCCCACTATTTCTAGACAATCGGCACTTCATGTCAGCCGGGTTGTCAGCCCTGCGTGACGGCCGCCTTTACTCCAGAACAAGCGTCTGGTACTCATTTCCGTTAGAGGCTGAGTCGACTCCAGGGCCATAGTGCCGCCAGAAGGTTTGGGTCAGTTTAAAAATCCTGACCCACCGGGACTTGAACCCTCGACCTTCCGGCTTGTAGCTCAGTGCCTTAACCACTACGCTACGGCGTGCCCCCAATGCAAATTATAAAAATGATATAATTTTTAATTACAGAAATGTAGACATATGACAATAACGGTAAGTCTGTAATGTTTCAAAATTTTCTCGGTTAAAAAATATTAATGAGATCGCATAACCTCTGCCCATTTGAAAATGTTATTCTACAATATTTATTAAACTTTATGCTAATTTTATTTAGTCTGCTACTAAAATATTGTACGTGTGTGGGTATTCGTTATAAGGATATGGCTAATTTTAAACTCTAATTCATATAGCATTATGGAAACAAATATATCTGCTCTGAATTGTCAATTTAATATTTATTAACAAAATCAGTATTCGAAACACAAAAATGTATTCATCAATTCCAATTTACTAAGCAGAGGCTAAGTATACTTTCATGATTTCAGATTGTAACATTAAACATATAAGTACTTTCCAGGGGCGTATATTAATCTTCTAGGGGAAATTAGATTATTAAATAGAATAGTTGGTTGAAGTTTTATTCCGGTCTTCATTCTTGTTCTTTAGGCGTCCATTTAGTCGCTGGAGGCACCGCTTCCCTATCAATAGCTGCAAAATATGCCGTATCTACTATCCAAATACAATAAAAATTCTCCTCGTCACATACGTAAATATTATTACAGTGAAATCATCCGGCAGGGGCTTCATACAATTATATCAACTTTCCACTCCTTCAACCTCCATGGCTCTGGTTACTTTCATCTGCCGAGCGTCAGGAATATGTCTTCAGTGCACTGACCATGTCTGACTGACCAATACGTTACACTACATAAAGAACCGATTTCTCCTCTCCCCGAATAGCAACTTGCCCATGTTCTCCTGCCTGTGGCAAGAAATGTTTCTTGTGTTATTTTTTTACTTTACAAATTAATCGGAAATTATTTAGCATAGTTTTTATTTACTGTGTTTTTCATGTTGCACCCCATAATATTAAATAATAGAAACAACACCAGTTTGTTATTTCTACAATAAATAAGAAGTTTTAAGAAGTGAGGAAGTAGAACATGTCTTGTGGAAGCGCTGTGATGTTCTTACTACATTGTATTTGCCAATACCTCTCCAGTTATAAGAACCACGTGACGCGTTAACAATGTGCGATTTAAACTCAGACCTGCCAAGTACCTCACCGCTTTCAACGTATGATTGAATCGAAGTAGTTCATATGATTGTGTAACTGAACAATTAAAAAATAAATAATTCTTCACACTTACTTTTGACGAAAAACTTAATAAAAGTTCTAGAAGATGGGCGACTCAAACGAACCTTAAAATAGCTGCAGTCACCAAACATCAGAACATTTTCACCCGAAACTATCGCGTGCGTGCAGATGTATAAAACTCTACCGTGGCTATGTGATTGTAGTGATATGTTTATCATAAGTAATGCCACGAGTGATTTCCAAATTATCGATAAATTCACGACTCACGAAGTCAGGAGTGAATTTATCTAGAGAATTTGGAAATCAAGAGTGGCATTTGTTAGGACTATTTAACGAATAAAATTAAGCTGTTTACTCACAAATCATTATTTAACTGTAGTTATTTTAAAATATTTATATATTTAATGTAAACGGCGATGTTTGAAAACAAATGAGAAACGATAGGTACGCTTCATCTGCTTCTTTTGTTTATCACTGCAACCAGATCATACTATTTATTGCCAAAGGAACGCAATATTGTAAGAATGCTCTCTAGTGGGGAAAAAATGAAACACACCAAACTGTATATTAATTCATTTCTGATGTCGTATGATGTAAATATGACAATCATATTTTTATGGATTGTTACCTGGGAAAAAATACATTTAAGAAAGTGCAAACAGTGGTTTCTTTTTTTGGTGGTATAATCAATTGCTACAAATGTTTTTATATTAACTCCCGCATGCGGCATGTGTTGACATTCATGCATTATATATACAATCCGGTAGCCGTATTTCTCACAGGCTCTGTCAATGCAAAATAATGGTCAGACCTGTTCAGAATATTAAAAAGGAGGAGCTTTCTTTAATGTGGTAATTATAACACTGATAAATATTTCGTGAAACCCGACTCTGATTAGTTGTAAAACAGAAATCATTGAAACGTGATTGGCCATTGAGTCCCATTTGGAGCATGAGTTAAATAGTCTAATATATCCAATATATAAAAATAAATGTTTATTCGTATTTTATGCGCTGCCATATCGTTCATCCGATTGTGATGAGGTTTTTTTGAAAAAAATGGTCAGGATTTGACCGGTAAATTTATAGGCTATAAGAGAGTTGTAATGCCAACCTTTTCACCCTTAAAAATAACCCTTCAGTGAAAAATGTGAAAAAAAAGTGATTTTGGACCATTAAATGGATTACGCTGTCTAAACCATAACAAATACACATTTAATGTACACAGAATTAAATATCTCAAAAATCTCTACGAAAAAGTCTACGATGGCAAATGTTTATCTTTAGTGGATAACTCACATTAACTATTTTTGTCGTTCATTGATGCCAAGTAGATTCCCGAGCAAGCGTAGCAGCGCACGGCGGATATTCTTTCACGGTAACTCACAATAACGGATTTTGTCTTTCAGCTCATTTATGTCAAGAAGATCGGGATAAGTAGATTCCTGGGTAATCAGCACGGGGTATCTGAAAACAATTACGATTTAAATTTATAATTATTTTACCCTCACTTATTGAACTAAACATAAAAATGCATTAAATTTCGTCTTTCAGCTCATATATGCTAAGAAGATAGAGATAAGTAGATTTCCGAGCAATGCCGGTAATCAGCACGGGGTATCTAAAAATATGTACGATATAAATTTATAATTATTTTTCCGTTTCAACTGATTATAAAAACTTACTACCTTTCATTTATTTACGCGTAGCAGCGCACTCCGTGTATTAGCAAGTTATATAAAAAAATCGCTTGTTTAAATCAAACATTCTTCGATAACATTATACATCTTTGCTACAATGACGAGGAGGATAAAGTTTGTACCACAAGAAATTGGATAAGGCTAGCATTATTATTATTATTATTATTATTATTATTATTATTATTATTATTATCATCATCAATATTATTATTATGTCCACCGCTGTAGTCTCGAGGTAGCGTGCTGCCTTGTCACGCAGCGGGCCCGGGTTCGATCCCCGGTCGGGGCAGTTTTCCTGGGTGAGATTTTTATCGGGGTTTTTCCTCACCTGTAAGACAAATGTCAGGAAAACTTTAAGGCCCTAAAGGTCCCCGAAATCATATGGCCATCATCCTTATCATTATGATCCTTACCATTATCATCCTTACCATTATCATTATCATCATCATCCTTCACCGGTGTGGAAAGCAACGGGAAGCTACCACACCTACACAATTCCCTAGTAAAGCTGCAAGCAAAGCATGAAAATGCTATGATTGCAGTGAAGGACCTGCCTTCGGGCAGAATTACTATGGATGGATGGATTATTATTATTATTATTATTATTATTATTATTATTATTATTATTATTATTATTATTATTATTATTATTATTATTATTATTATTATTATTATTATTATTATTATTATTATTATTATTATTGCAGTAGTGGTAGTAGTTAAGTAGTAGTAATAATTGTAGTTACTGTAGTAAGATTAGTGGTTGTACTAGCGGTAATGATGTTCTTATGGTTGCGTTTCCTCAAACGTATAAACCACGCTACGCCACTGGTACTTTTCAAGATGCTCTTTAAAACAATGTAAATCGTTTAGAAGTTTTCTTAACATTGAGTGATTATTCCATAAGATTTCGGCACAATTATTTATTGAAAGGATCGTTACATCAAAATCGTAAGTTTAATATTCCATGTAATGTATTTAATTTTCTAACATACGTGTAGCCGTGAAATGTAATTTGATTCAATTAAATTGATTTTAGAATATTCTTCAACTGCAGATCTTCTTACTTATGTAATACCTTGAGCCATATCTGTGTTGTGGAAATCACTGATATCGTTTACAAAGAATTATAGTTTCTAGGTCCACCGCTGTGGTATCGAGGTAGCGTGCTGCCTTGACACGCAGCAGTCTCGGTTCGATTCCCGGTCGGGACAGGCTCCTGGGTGAGTTTATTTCGGGATTTTTCCTCATCTGTAAGACAAATATCAGGAATCTTAGGGCCCAACGGTCCCCGAAAATCATCCGGCCATCTTTATCACCCTTATCATTATCAACTTTCATCGGTGTGGAAAGCAACGGGAAGCTACCACACCTATAATTCCCTAGTAAAGCTGTAAAGCATAGCATGAAAATGTAGGATTACAGTGAAAGATCTGCCCTTGGGCAGAATTACTATGGATGGATATTTTCTAGGAACAAAGATTTTTGTTTATATATTTTCATTTTACAATTATCTTTTCAGTTAGTCCTACACACACACGCACGCACACACACATAGACACATTGTATTTTATTAAATTTTGATCTTTATTATAAGCACGCCCTATTACCAATGTAATACTACATGCCAATACATCTTGCTTTAACATTTTGAAACGTGCCAAACGTATACGATTGTACCTTACATTGTCAATACTAAATTATTATAAACTATACTTCTGTATACATATACTATATAATTCTATAAGGAGACCAAATTTATTGATTTTATATATCTAACCAACTTATTATTTTTTTAATTAGTTCATTGTTTGAACTAGGCCATTTTCCAACTTTTATTATGACTTCATTTGTTAAAATCCATCTTTTCCATCTAATAATTCACAACACCATATAAGGTGATTTACGGACTGGATGTTCTTGTTGCAAGAGCAGTTTGGATTATCTGATATTTTAAACCCGTGGAAATATTAATTTCACTTTCCATGACCCATGTTGTTAATTTACCAGTAAGTTCAATTCCTATTGATAGCCTATATGTTATGCTGGGGAAAACGTAATATGTGATCGTACCGTCCTTGTTCACTACCCACTCCCGCAGTCATTTATTTACACTATATTCACACAATGATCTTGCGGGCACTTTCTTGTATATCTTTTGTAGATTATCGTTCCTGGCTGCTTCTTTTCCTAGTTGATCTGCTAACTCGTTCTCGTATATCCCGCAGTGGGCTGTCACCCAACCTTCATTTCGTCTGTTTCTGATCTACTGTCTTATGTCCTCAATTATAATTAAGTGTTTATTAGTATTTATTAAACAAATCCAGGGTTTAGATTTAAGACTATTTTTTTGTTTGTAATTTTTTAAACCTGGTTGAGTGGTAGACAAGGCCTTAAGGCCTTAACTCTGCCAGGTAAAATAAAGCTATTATTATTATTATTATTATTATTATTATTATTATTATTATTATTATTATTATTATTATTATTATTATTATTTTGCCTATATGTATGGATTACTACTGATTTACCTTGTACACTATCAAGTCCTCTTATATTTTCCAGTATCTTGAATATTGCTAGTTGCATTTATATAAAGTTCCTTTAATTGTCAGTTTAGGACTAAGATTTTAGATCATGAAACACAAATTTATTAACGATTTCTGGTGTGTGAGTTACCTCTTGTTGGAATAGATGCCACTGACTCTGCCTCAAAGTTCTGTAAGGGGAGCAACTTCTCTTCAGGAATAGCCAAAGGGCCAAAATGGAAACTCTTGCTCTGGAAAACCCTTAACGAAGCGAATATAAATTAAAAAAAAACAATTAATATTATATAATTACACTCCGAGAACAAATGCCAAATTAAGAGGGAAACAGAATTTCAGGATCAGGACGATGCGTCTTTCATGTTAAGAAAATTAGACATATTCTATCACTAAAATCAACATACAAATAGTTCTTCTTCCATCAGTTATACTTCTTTCAATGTCTGTACTTGAATTCTGCAAATATATGGGAATTCAAATAGAGGTAATTATTTACTCCACAATTTACTATTCGCAGATGATCAGGTGGTATTGCTCATTGGATACAACAGTAAGGGAGAATACGCAATGTTAAAAGTTTTAAATATTAGGATGCATTTATACAAAATGGAATACAAAAATTGGGATTAAAGATAAATTAGAGGAATTTCGGGTAATGTGGAATCTTCTGTTTTCTTTGAGTGGATCCTGTTAATATCTTGTTTAATTGGTGCTGCCCTGGAGCAGAAAATATTTTAATTTCTTCCCCCCAAATCAACTTTGACGTATTCAAGACCAGTTTCTTTTATTCTTTCTGCAAAGAAGAATTTATTTGTGATATTTATGAAAACCACCATTTAAAAGATTTTCAAGCTAAGAATTAATTCTTAATTTCTGCTATTGAATATTACAAATGTTGAAAAAACTCCTAAATATATTATATTATGTATATGTTGTTTTAATATACTGACGAATTTGGTTTGATATTATGTGGCATGGCTGCTGTATAAAATAATTAAAGATAACAAAGGAAGTCGGTTAATGTAGACCCTCCACGAGGCGGTTAAAATTGACCTGGGTCCACTTTACACGAATACATATATTTTATCAATAAGGGTGATATAAGTAAAGACATACACTTAATTAACTGTATTTAATATCCTTGTAATTTTATCTAAACCCAAAGACCGTCACTGTCTGCAGATGAACGTGTGAATGTTATAATCAACGACAATTTTTCAAAACATTAAATAAATATCAACGCTTTTTAATTACGATCAGCCATAAATACTTTCAGATGAATTTGTGTCTGTCTGTATAAATTAATAGAGTAAATAAACTTAAAATAGTCTAAAGGCTAGGATGGACTCTGGGGTCCGCTTTACTGCAATATAGAGATTAAAGTGAACCTTTCTTGTAACGTAAAAAAGTTTATAAATTATTTCGATATTTCCAAATTCGAATAAAATAACAATGCTACTTCATAGTTATAACACTAGTGATAATCACTGTAATTAAACAAAATTCAAATCCCTTAATTAAAAGAAGAAAAACAACAATATTCAAAATAGGGGTCCAATTACCCGAAGTTCCTCTATAATAAAAAAAATTATATTTCAATCAAGATGTATAAATATGTATTTATTTTGTGGTACACTATCATATGCCTTTACAGATAAATAAAGATCAAATCTACTGGTTGCGATTTTTCTCCGCATTTCTCTTCTACCTATATCAGTATGAGTATAGTATCAGTGCATTATTTTCCTGCAGTGATCCCACTTTGTTCTTCCATATCTTTGTATTCTCTATCTAATCTATGTTTTATAATGCGAGTGATCATTTTTAATAATTGAGCTATACACACGTATTCCTCTATAAATACTGATGTTTCTTCTTTCCCTTTCTTATTATATGTAGAACTTATAAACCCCAATTTCATTTCTGAGGATATTGTTCCTCCTGTAAGAATATATGTAAGAATATTTCAAAACGAATTTTATCACTTTTCGTCCTCCTTATTTGAATAAGTCTAAGTTAATTTCGTCACGTCCCCTGTCTTCCCATTTTCTCCTTCATGGTTACATGTTGCCATTTCATCCTCAGATATTTCTCAATGTACATTCTCATTGTCAAATTTGCCATATTTCATGTATATATCACTTAATAATATTTTATAGTATTCTTCTCCATCTTTTAGTGAAATTAGTTACATTTTTTGTGCGACCTGACACATTTGTTCTCAATTTCTATCAAGTTTCCCAGGCTGCTGTTGATTGTTTAAATTCTATCTGCCAGTTTATTTCTGCACATATTCTGTCCCAATGGTCATTTTTAGCTGTCCTTATTTCTTTAATTGCCATATCTTATTTTGTTTATATATATATATATATTTGCTTTCCTCAGTGTTTGAACTGAACCATTTTTATAAGCGTCCTTTTCCTCATATTTCTGCAATATGCCTGGTGTTACCCATTCATTTACATTTCCTTCTTTCCCATCTGTTCCTAGAGACTCCAAAGCAAATTTTGTAATACTCTTTAAAATATACTCATATATTTCATCCGTATTTCCATTCACATCTTCATTTAATTCTTGATTCACTATTCGTTGATAAACCATTCTAACACTTGCATCCTTTAACATATATATTTAAAAAAAATTATGTGAGACACATTCGGCTCCGCGATGCACCCTATTTATTTATTTAATTGCAGTGACGTTTCACACTTGTCATTAGCCAACAATGACTGGGGAAAACAAACAATAACACTAACAAAAAATATTATAAAATGTTCATCTTTTTCCTCGTTTTTGAAGAAGGAACTTTAGTCAGTCACAAAGTTAGGGGTGACATATGAAGAAGGACTTTAGTAAGGGTTCTTCTGTTTTTGGTTTATAGGTTAATAAAAGGATGTTTGGGCCCCAGGAGTACTAAAGGAATCCTCCATGTGTGAGAACTTGGGTTGCTAAGGTTGGAAATAGGTAGAGCTGAGGTTCTTTATCTTCAGGGATAGCAAGGAGCTGGCCGGATCAAGGCTGTGATAGATTTATTTTAATGATCGTGATTTATTGAAGTAGATACCACTTACACGCCTTATAATTATAGACACTGACCGCACGAGCGCGTCGAGACTTCAAAATGGAATATCAGCAAGATTATTACTATTAAATTTTCTAAGTATTGAATTAATCACGAAGTTATCACGTCGATTATTATTTCGATTCCGGTGCGGGTGAGTCTATTTGAACTCCCTCCTCAATGAGCGACGGAGAACTCCTTCCTCGGTGAGTTATGCAGAACTGTTTTGTATCGGTGAGTTGCGGAGAACTCCCGCCTCGGTGAGTTACGCAGAACTAACTTAACATAATTTAGTTAGATATAAGGAAAACTCGCTTTGCCCTCTCCCTGTGGTTATGTCGTAATGAGGTCATTACCTTGTCGTAATATAACCCTTTACTATATTGGTTGACAACGATTCCTTGTGCCTTAGGAAGCGATCGTCATCTTTTGATTGGACATGACTCCACCAAGTTTTCTAGCTAGACACGCCTTTCGGATTGTACCGTTTTACCATAAGTTTGTACTCTGGGGAATTCCGATCTAAGTCTGTTATATAATTTAGTTTAGGTGAGTGGCCGTTTCCCGCTTGTTTGATTGCCTTTTTAAGAGATGTTTATGTCCACGCTGTAGTTTCCAAACCATATATCGATTCTTTGTTCTTAAGCTGTAAGCGAAGCTCGGTTTAAGATCTTCGATAGGTGGCCTACAGAGAAACGTCTTGTAATCCGCTAGTACAATGCATTTCCACAAGTCTTAACCCTTTTTTCTGCGTTCCATGTACTTGTCACTTGACAGTAGCAGTACGGTGTACTTGCTAAATGATTTCCTCAATAACTGACTGATAGTTTATTCCTAATCCTATCAACTTCCTTAATTTAATTTATTTGTACTTAATTATGCTAAAATCAAATTCCTCGTGTTCTCCCGATTCGATTGCATATACATTTCGTATATCTCCGACGATTATTTCATCTTATATTATTTTAACGTGTGTATGATAATAGTACTCATTCTGATTATTTTAATTTCTCGTGTAAAGAGAGGCTGGGTGAAAGATTACGTTTCACTTTCCAGTATCTGTCCACAAAATTGCCGGTTGTTAGGGATGGGCAAGTTCGGATGTGATCAGATTCCATATCTTCCATAGTATTGCAGAGGATACATTGTTGAGTTGTTAGAAGACAGAGGCGACGAAGGTGTTTACCTAGGCAGTCGTGTCCTGTTGCAATACGGAATGATGTAACGGCTACTCTTTTGGGCCAATCCTGGAGTGTAGCACCCGTACATCTTGAAATTTAATTGAACAATTTTGTTTTGTTATGATATAGTTAATTATGTATCTTTGTTTTCTTGTATTGTTCATTTTAGCACATTTATGTATATCTTTGTGTTGGTACATACCATTTAATATTTTTAATTGAAATTGTTCACCAACACTGATTGATTCCCATTATCGTTTCTCCTTCCCTCTCTATATGGTACAATTGCAGCATTCTTCTTTTGATACTATTCTCTCATTCAAGTCCCCAATCTTTATTGTTTCCTTTATTTTGGGGTTTACTTCTATACTAATATATCTTACTAGACCCCAAAATGTATCTTTCACAGCACTGGATTTATCATTTGAAGGTACTTATGCACCAAAAATGACTACTTATTTCCAAATAATATTATTTATATATTTATTAGTCGTTGGTTTATACATGTCCAGTTCTTAATTTTACTCCTCTGTGTGTACCGAAAGTACTATTTTGGAATGTTACATATATGTACGGTTATCCTCCCTCTTCAGTGAGATTTACGAACTGTGCCAATTTCCTTTCTCTTTGTATTTACTCCCACTCACCTTCCTACCCCTTCCCTCTGTGCTGTCTGTAAGTGCGCAACTTCCCCTCTTCCTCGGAACACTCAAATATGTGAAGCAAGTTGTAAACATGGACATTCATTCATTCAATTCATTCCTTCGTTATCGTCTGGTGGACGTCAGCTCGAGGAAGGATGTGTTGTTTTCTGTTTGGTCCTGTAAGCCAGGGTAGGGTATCCGGGGGTATGGACCCTAACCTCGGCTGGACTAAAAAGTTATGCATGAGTGCTTGTGTGAGTAAATATTGTCATTTTTGTTATTATTTCTGTTTTCTTTAAAGTTTTAATGATCAATAATAATTTATGTTTAAACATCTTTTCATATTTCAACTTCAGACATATAATTGGAATATTAAATTATATTTAAAGTAAGTAAGAATGTTTAATTACTGTGCTTGTTAGCTATGCTACTGCTGCCTTATATTTTTCCTATCTACTAGCTTTCTCAAGGTTATATTAGCTCCCCTCTCCTTCTAGCTTTCATGGTTGTAAATATTATACTGAGTTAAATACGAGTCATATAAATTACTACAGTGTGTTTAAGAATTCTTGTTAATAATTAATATTATGTTGTTAAATCTATATAGGAAAGATGGATCAATATTTGCCCCTGATGGGCCCGGGCAAAGAAATATAAATGGCACTGACATTTATGAACTGGACGCTACAATTACGATAGCTAAATATATTAGTAGATTCTCTAGGCCAGTAAAGATCCAAATACGGTAACGGACTCTTCTGGATTCAGGGACCAGAAGGGTCGATGACCGTGCAAGTGTCTACTAAACAGTATTGAATCTTCAGCTTGTGCTCTTTCCCCTTAGCTACTACACTCCATATGTGTACATACTTTTCAAGGCATTATTCTACGGAACCCTTCTTTTCTGTGTCTGTTAGTACTATCATCATCATCACTCCAGGGATTAGGCAATTGCCCGTTCCGACTTCATAATGCATCAGCCCAACGTCTTCTAGGTCTTCCAACATCACGCCTTCCTCTTGCTTGATAATTTCTTGCTAACAATGGATATCTCTCCTTACTCATTCCATCCATGTGATCAATCCATTTCTGTCTGTAATTCGTGACTTTATCCAATAAAGGCTGTACTTTCAATTCTTCTCTTATATCCTCATTTCTTATTCTATCAAGTCTTGTACATCCTTTTACTTGTCTTAGGAACCGCATCTCTGCCGTCTGTATTCTATCCTTCTGTCTTTTCACTGGAGCCCAAGTTTCACATCCATACAATATTGTGGGAACCGCCATAACATTATACATTTTTATCTTGGTTTCTTTTCTAATTTTATTTTTGAATGTTCTCTGTATTGTTCCACACACCGTCTGAAATTTATTTATTTTGGAGTCAATATCTCTTTCCACATTGTAGCCAACATCACAGCCCAAATATTTGAAACTAGACACCTGTTCTATACTTTGATTTTCTAAAATAATTTTGGATCTCACTGGATCTCTTCCTCTAAAAGCCATGGTCTTCGTTTTCCTTACAGAAATCTTTAGATCGTATAATTTACATATTTCATTTAATGCATGCATTGATTTCTGTAAGTCGTCTTCATTTTTCTGTATTATGATTACATCGTCAGCAAATAGAAGATTATTTATGCACACTTTATTATCCATTCTTATTCCTGGATTTACTAAAACTTTCCATTTATTAAAAATATCGTCTATATATATATATATATATATATATATTAAACAAAGTGGGTGATAAACTACATCCTTGTCGTAATCCAGTATTTGTTTTGATTGCATCTGTTCTTTTGAATCCGGTATCTATAATTATATTTGTGTCTTCATATAATTTCTTTATTGTTTCAACAAGGCACAGCGGGTATCCTTTCATTCGTAATATTTCCCATAATTTTTGTCTGTTTACTCGATCGAAGGCCTTATCCAAATCTATAAATCCTATGTGAGTTTCTAAGTTATGTTCTCTTCTCATTTCTATGAGTTGTTTCAATGTAAAGACATTTTCTATACATGACCTTCCTTTTCTGAATCCACTTTGATTTTCATTTATTATTACTTCTGTTATGTTTCTCAATCTATTATTTATTATTTTCGTATATATCTTGTAGCCAGTATTCATTAAGCTAATCCCTCTGTAATTCTCGCAATTTCTCCGGTCTCCTCTTTTGAATATATTCTTCACAATTGCTGTTTTCCAAGTGGTTGGAATCCCATAGGTCTGCCAACATATATTAATTAGATGAAGTATTCGTAGTTTACACAATATTCCACTATATTTGACTAACTCCATATTTATATTATCTAATCCTGTTGCTTTCCTATTCTTAGTGGTTTTCAAGCCATTTCTAATTCATTTATGTCTATTACATCAATATTTTCCACTTTTATTTCTTCCTCATTGTTCTCTTTTCCTTCAATTTCCTCCTTTTTCCAAAGTTTTTCATAATGTTGGATCCATTCTTGTTCTGGGATTATATTCAATCTGGCAGAATCTTTCTCAGTCTGATTTAGATGTTTCACTAATTTATAACCTATTTCTTGTCTTCCATACATATCATGTTCTACTGAGCTTATAAATTTATCCCATGACTCCTGATGGGCTTTTCTTATAATGCTTTTAGCAATTCTCCTTTTCATTTTATATTCTTCATAAGATTCTTCTGTTTTCAGTCGTAAGTATGTATGATATGCTTTTTGTTTTTCATTCACTGCATTTTGTATATTCGCATTCCAAGTTCTCAAGCCCTTCCTATTTCTTATTCTATTTTTCTTTCCTAATATCTCATTTGCTGTTTTATGTATTACATTTGATATATTTTTCCCATTCAATATTTATATCTTCTGACGTCGCTATCTCTGATATATATTTATTCATTCTGCTTTCATAATGTTGTCTAATACTTTGATCTTGTAATAAATATACTTTATATACTTCTTCTTGGTTTCTTTTGTTCTTTGTTATTTTTCCGCCATTTAGCTATTATGTTTATTTTACTTATCACGAGATAGTGATCAGAGTATATATCGCTGCCTCTATGTACTCTCACATCTTTTACTAAGGCTCCTAGCTTGTTGTTTACGATTAAATAGTCAATTATTGATCTTGAGTTATATCCAGAGGAGCATGTTTGGAGGCTCAGAGGAAGCAGCCCTTCCACCATCCTTGTCCTGCGAAGCGCTCGTAACGCTTCCAGGAGACATTTATCTTACTGAGAAGCTGTTAGTACTAATATATCCAATTTGTATGTTTCCGCTGTCATTGGTATATTATTTATCTTGTCTGCAATTCCTTGTATGTTCCAACATCCAATAGTAATTAACCATTTACTGCTAGTTCGTTGTAGGTCATTCCGTCCGGCATTCCTCCCTTTAAGTTTTTTAGGATTGTTTTTTTTTTCAGCAGAATGAGGAACTGGCCCATTGCTACAACCCCCAACCTGGAGAACCAGGAAATTTGTATCAAGGATGTCTTCTTCTAGGCTTTAGTAAATCAACACTGTGCTTCAAGGCAGTAGATCTTAGTTTTGGTTCGCCCCGGGTATTTAATTTTCAGATACCACCCATATTTGGGAAGCATTCCCCTATCCACCACCTGGGCAGGCGCCCGATGGAGGACTAACAACACCACAACGGATTAAAAAAATTAGTATATTTAAATAAAACAGTAATCACAAACAAATTCAAATTTAGTAATTTATAAAATAACTCATGATTGCATAAAATAAAATAATAATAATAATAATAATAATAATAATAATAATAATAATAATAATAATAAAGTAAGATACACTAATTTCAAGATTTTAGAAATGTAGTCAGTTCTTTATTAAAAAGTTAATATTGATTTTTTGCCCTTGATTGCCGCTGATAGTTAATTCGAATAATGGGAGTGTGAGATTGTGAAAGAAGAATAATAATGAGATGATGATACAATAATTCGAATATTCCATTGACTTACGGTCTAATGTTGACTTGATGATTGGTGAATAAAGGATGAAACTGAGCTGACATATCTGGAGTTAGTAGTGTGAATAAGCCAAGTAAGAGAATGCAATGTTCTTATATGACAGAAGACAGAGCAGACATAGATTCAAAAATAGCAAAATATTGTTTTACTTTCGGATATTACAAACATTATCTGACGCAAGCAACATGAACAGGTTGTAACTTGTTAGGCATTTAAGGGTTCAAGACATTCTGTAACGGATCACAGTAATAAAAATGTGGCATGAAAAATATATGTACTAGTGGTAAAATTAGGATTATCATATGTGAATATGAGGCCAGGAACAGGCTGGTAGGCCAAGGGTCTTCTAGGACCGTCGCGCCGTGGAGTATATACGAGTATATATACTCGTATTATTCCTATATAAACGTATGTACCCACTCTTATTTCGTAAGAATTCGATTTCATTGAAGTTGTAGTCTTTATATTAACTTAAATGTTTATATTTATTGAATTGTTGTAGTTGCCAGTAGTATATATGTATTTTGAAGCACAGAATAATTAACTTGGAGTAAGTTTGTGGCTCTGGAATGAAGCTTATCTGCAACATACAGACTTAGCCAGTTTCCCAATGCCACAGTTATTCTAGTATATGATCCATAATAACGATTCGTATCATTACTGAGACTTGAGAAAACTGCAATAATAATGGTTAGTAACTTGTAATACAGAGGTATAGATATGTAACCTTTAAATAAGATTAGCTTACTATTCCATTCTTATTATTTTTTAATAAGGACTAGCTAATACCCGGTGTGCGCTCCCACGCCTAAATAAATTAAAATTAATGTGATTTTTATGTTTAGTTGAATACGTGGAAGGAAAATTAATTATAAATTTATATGTTATATATACCCCGTGTTGATGACCCGGCGTTACTCGGGAATCCACTTATCCCGATCTTCTTGACATTAATGAGCTGAAATACGAAAATTAATGTGTTTTATGTATAGTTAAATAAGTGGAGGGAATACATTTATAACGTAATTATTTTTAGATACCCCGTGCTGCTTACCCGGCGTTGTCCGGGAATCTACTCATCCCGATCTTCTTGGCATAAATGAGCTGAAAGACAAACATTAATGTACTTCTTACGATTAGTTGAATAATTTTATTTAACTATGGACGCGAAACATGGGCTCTTACTTTTAAGGGAGGAAAGAAGATTACGAGTATTTGAGAATACAATTCTTAGGAACATTTTTGGACTAGTGAATGGAGAAGAATAAATAACAATGAATTACATGGCCTTTATAGGAAGCCAGATATAATAAGAACAGTTAAGTCTCGTAGACTGCGATGGGTAGGACATATGGCACGAATGGGGAATGAAAGACGTGCATGGAAATTTCTTGTTGGAAAACCGGAGGGGAAACGCCCAGTTGGTAGACCAAGAATGAGGTGGGAGAATAACATTAACTATAATTTGAGGGAACTAGATTATAAAGGGAATGATTGGAAAACATTAGCTCAGGATAGGGAAGTATGGAGAGCTTATGTCCGCGCTACCATGAACCTACGGGTTCAATAGTGCCAGTGAGTTAGTTAGAGTTAATTTTTTCCGTACTGTTATTTTAACACAGTTCCATTAATGGATTATATTATAATATTATAATGATATTGTGAAAAGAAAAATTTATATCTGAACCAGGAATCGAACCGTGGACCTCTAGTTCTCCAGACTAGTGTGCAGCCCACTACACCTGGAGAGGGGTTATTGTTGGGCCAAGAGGTAAAGATTGAATTTAGTGACACTAGGAATACTGAAGGAGTTCTCCATGTGTGAGAACTTAGGTTGCTCGGTTGGTATTCGGTAGAGTTGAGGTTCTTATCTCGGGATTCCACGAGGACTTCGTCGGGCAGAATTAATGTACAAAGAATATCTGGTAAAAGTAGTTTATTCTTGACTTTTATAAAACTGCAAGTAATTGTATATATATGAAGTGAATTTAACCAACTTTTTAGAACGTAGTGTTTTGAAGTGACTTGATGAAATTGTAACACGAGAAGTAAGTGACGAGGAGAAGCCTCTCTCGCCTATAGGTAAATTAGTTACTCCCACTACCATCGATCACGTGGACCTAAGGTCTGTGCTTAGGCACATATAACGAAACATATAATTGGTTAATGCGCCCTCCTATTTTGATCCCGGGGTGGTTACCAAATTTATTATTGGCGATTTACGCCTTCAGAGGTTGGACCTTTTTTCCCCGTGCTGGCTTCACGTACAGTCTAGTCACAAACATTAGCTAGGCTTGGGTTTTTTTCTTCTTAGGCTTGGGTTTTTTCCTAGGCTTCCGACGCTAGAAACTTGCCATGTTCCCACACTTTTTGCTAACGATGGTTTGTGTCAGGGTAAAACCCCCGCTTGTACATTAGCTAATGGGTTATGGTTATCACGCTAAATCAGTTAACTGGAGGCTTAGAAGATATCTCTACTCCAATCTGTCGAGCAAAGGATCATTGTCATTAGTAAGTTATTATCATGTGTCAGCCACTTCCGTCTTCACACAAAGAAAGGTTTACATTACCTGAGTTGTCAGTATTCTTTAATAACTAATAATTTGATTACATTGATGCTGACTTCTTTGGATCATTTTATAACGGGCCTTTGCTCTTACATAATCAGGTTCCACTCTCTTCCCTGATCAATTTGAATATAAATATGACCTAAGTCCCAGTAACTGCTTCATTTAATGATGTTATAATATCATCTGGTTATTATTGCCGATAGGGATTTATTTAGATTTACACAGGAGGCTGGATGAATGAATTGCCACAAATGCCCTATAAACAAATGGAAAAATCAAGGGATTTTTTATTTGTTTATAATCCTCTCGCGTAATATAATGCTAGTATCATAGCTATAGTGGCCTTTAAAGAAAAAATGGCTATAATATTTTGGTTAGAGCACGTTAACCCCTGAGAGTGTTGCCAGCACGTCAATTATGTTCAGATTGTAAACACTGATATGTATCCCTTTTACCTGGGATCGTTCTTTGAGGTTAAATAGACTCACTTTCTGCAATATAGACATACATAAATATTCATTAAGAAAAAAAAAGATACACCCTTAATATAATTTGGTGGTCTACTCAAACCATTCATGCTTATACAATTACCATTCAAAACTATTTAGTTGAATACCAGTATAGCATAGATTGTTTTCTTCATGTGTAACTGTTTATTTACAATTTTCGTCTACACCTTAATATCTACCTACATTATAATGTGCGTCTACAGCTTGGGAATTCATTTGCGATGAACCAGTTTTGTCTACTTCAAACCATATGTCGAATAATACTTCAGTTTTGCTAAATTTAATTTAAATTGAGTCAATAAGACTTATTTACATGGATCTATATCTTTGCGACCAAAATACTAAATATCGCGTTTAAGCAGCTGTGCTATCGTTATAAACAATTATTATTGATAGTATTTACACTCCTGATATCATATTTTCCCCCATAGGTATTGCATACATACGAATTCATCATGATTATTAATCCATGAAATATTCATGATTCTTAATATTTTATTCTCAACATATTTCGGCCCATTTACTTTGCCAAAGCATAGCTGGGCTATATCATTGCTCAGCCAAACGACGTTATTTTCTTAAGCGTGCAAAATCATTTCCTTCGAATGCAGAATCGTATAGTAATGTCACATTCGCTTCCACCAGCGACCATGACTTCATCTCATCTCATTATTAACATCGAATACAAATTCGCACAAATTGTCACATTCGCTTCCATCAGCGATCATGACCTCATCTCATCTCATTATTAACATCGAATACAAATTCGCACAAATTGTCACATTCGCTTTCACACCAGCGACCATGACTTCATCTCATCTCATTATTAGATAATACGGGATCCCTTGCCCTCAAATATTTTCAACAAAATAGCACGTGTTATACAAACACAGTGACGTGCCGCTTCGGCCCACGTCTACAAATTAAATTCTGTAAATATAATCAACAAATAAATTCCTCACGCTTTATAGGTTCACACCGTCACTCGGCCTTTCAATTAAGGTGCATTGAGCTTCACCCTGTCTCATTAGCTCCTATGTTTACGCTGTCTGATTGTTATTTTAGACAAAAGAATCATAATCATCATGATATTATTCGTATTCAGATTGTTGTACAAGTTTCTTCAATTACCTATATGTATTAAACAATGACAATGGCCTATCTGGGCTCATTTTAACATTTACTGGATTAAGTAGATACTGCAGCTTTCTGCTCGAGCGATTGGGTTAAAACATTTAAAAATATAGATCCATTCTCTATCGATAAGTTCAAATCAACAATTTATTAATCGCCCTCAATCTTAGCTGAAAGTGGACATGCATGTGTTATGTATTCACCCTAATTCAATTAATTATATCATATTCATCAATATGGGGGTATTATCATGATTAATATCTAAATTGACATTTCACTTTATTTTTTTTTCGCAGTCATTGTGCCCTTTCCTCTCGCGATTAGCGTTTTCATCTAGGCCTATTTAATCACTTTATTAGTGTTATTTATTTTAATTACTGATTATATTTGGTACTTTACCATACAACACTTATTTATTTTCTTTTCACTAATACTTTTCATTTATGTCCTAATCTCAGCTAGTATTGAGTTCGAATCCCGTGAAAACTGGTTCATGCATTTAAGTATAATTTATCAGGTCTTGTTTTTTTTATTTGTTTGGGGATTATGCAGAGCTTATATGTTTGTACCTTTTGTATGTTATATCAAAATTCTGTCGGTATATAACCACTTCCTTACCTGGGTACTGCATAATTTCAGCGTTTACATTGACCTTTATCTCATACCTAAAAATCACAGTAGTGTCTACCTGTGCACACAATACAATATAGTACAATGCAAGACATACACACATACGTAATATATCCATTCCGTTGTCATTCTTACGTGTAAAAATCTCTCCCTCCTATTTTTCGAGTGTCATTTTCACTGTCCGTCTATCTACCCTAATACTATTAGTGTCTAATTTCACAGTCTGTTAACTCGCAAAGGCCTCCTGTACTATTATTATATACATGTTTTGCGATACTACGCCCCACACGCAAACAAACTCTGAACACTCGCATGGTAATTTATCGGGTTCTTTACAGCCTCAATCTTATCCTTAGATTCACATATGATGACTAGACTTTTGTCAAAATTTTTCAAATGATTCTTACTTCTATCATCTATGTTAGTATATGCGCCACAGAATTACTAGCGATCTCTGGGTTCCCTAGTATCTCTATACGTGCATATGTTTTGTGATTAGCCGTCGTCCAAGAAACACTCTCCGACGCGTATGATTCATTTGCGGGGGTTCCTATCCTTTTGACCTCTACTATTTATGTTCTTTGTGATGACACTTATTTCATCATGTAGTTTGCTGATTTCATTAGTCACTTTCTGTTCTATATTAGTGCCTAACTCATTAAATCTAGGCTCTACTATCATTTCAATCAATTCAGAGCGTTTTATCCTGCTCTGCAATTTTCTGAGCTACTTGGGGCTTTAGTGTTTCTTGTTCGTGGGCTGGCTTTTGTACAAAATAGACACATATAATTTACCCTTTTGTCCGAGTTCTCTACACTACAGAGCACATTCTTGTCGACTCGTTTTATTTCCCCTTGTAATTCCTCCTGTTTCTCCCCTAAGTTTAGTTTGTACGTTATTATACTATTGTTCATCTCTGTTCCTCATTTGACTTATTACCCTGTTTTTCTGTTTTCTCTGAGTCTTTAATAAGTTTTTGTTCCATTTTATTTATCTTTAGTTCTACACACGCTGACGATTCATTTATTTTCGCTTCTAGCATCTCTCTATCTTTTCTCATCTCATCCCTTAATGTTTCTTTCAACGTAAATACAATCCTTTTCCCTGCTTATCTCCATCTGTCCTCTCCAAGTTTCAAATTCCTGTTTCATATTCCTCTGCATTGCCTCTAAATCCATTTTCCTATTTCTATCTATCGTCTCTAAATCCATTTTCCTACTTCTATCTATCGTCTCTAAATCCATTTTCCTACTTCTATCCATCTCCTCTATTCTCGACATTAGTAATTTCCATGTATTTCATGGTGTCGGTGCTTGGATTTCCCTTGTCCTCTACTTCCCCTCTAGCTTCTACTCTTGCGTTGTTTTCACTACTTTCCCTGTGCTCTGCTCTAAGTTCTCTCTGCCATCTTCGTTGTCCGCTCCCATCCTTACGATTTCGTTCTCTCCTTCAATCAGTTGCCCACAAGCCTTCTCCCTAATCTCTTCGTGTTTCCTATCCATTTTTTTATCTTTATTTGCCTGCCTCTTTCTATTCCTACTTCTTAACAACATAAATACACACAGATATATTCTCCGTTAAATCACTGTAATATTTTGATTTCTTATATAGGTAAAAAGTAAAAAAAATGCTTATTCTGTTGTTGTGTCACTTACTGCTTCCTTCCTTCAGTTGCTGTCTGTCTGCTTGTTGCCATCATCTTCTCTGTCCTGGTTGCCTCGTGGTCGTGGGACTTAGTCGTTCTGCCGTTGATTTCTATTCGTGTGTTTACTTTACGACCTATTCTGCCCCACGTTGGGCGCCAATATGGAGAGGGGTTATTGTTGGGCCAAGAGGTAAAGATTGAATTTAGTGACACTAGGAATACTGAAGGAGTTCTCCATGTGTGAGAACTTAGGTTGCTCGGTTGGTATTCGGTAGAGTTGAGGTTCTTATCTCGGGATTCCACGAGGACTTCGTCGGGCAGAATTAATGTACAAAGAATATCTGGTAAAAGTAGTTTATTCTTGACTTTTATAAACTGCAAGTAATTGTATATATATGAAGTGAATTTATCCAACTTTTAGAACGTAGTGTTTTGAAGTGACTTGATGAAATTATACACGAGAAGTAAGTGACGAGGAGAAGCCTCTCTCGCCTATAGGTAAATTAGTTACTCCCACTACCTCGATCACGTGGACCTAAGGTCTGTGCTTAGGCACATATAACGAAACATATAATTGGTTAATGCGCCCTCCTATTTTGATCCCGGGGGTGTTACAAATTTATTATTGGCGATTTACGCCTTCAGAGGTTGGACCTTTTTTTTCCCCGTGCTGGCTTCACGTACAGTCTAGTCACAAACATTAGCTAGGCTTGGGTTTTTTCTTCTTAGGCTTGGGTTTTTTCCTAGGCTTCCGACGCTAGAAACTTGCCATGTTCCCACACTTTTTGCTAACGATGTTTGTGTCAGGGTAAAAACCCCCGCTTGTACATTAGCTAATGGGTTATGGTTATCACGCTAAATCAGTTAACTGGAGGCTTAGAAGATATCTCTACTCAATCTGTCGAGCAAAGGATCATTGTCATTAGTAAGTTATTATCATGTGTCAGCCACTTCCGTCTTCACAAAAGAAAGGTTTACATACCTGAGTTGTCAGTATTCTTTAATAACTAATAATTTGATTACATTGATGCTGACTTCTTTGAATCATTTTATACGGCCTTTGCTCTTACATAATCAGGTTCCACTCTCTTCCCTGATCAATTTGAATATAAATATGACCTAAGTCCAGTAACTGCTTCATTTAATGATGTTATAATATCATCTGGTTATTATTGCCGATAGGGATTTATTTAGATTTACACAGGAGGCTGGATGACCTGGCACAAACATTAACAATTCTTTCCACATATACAAGTCTATAATTCTCGTTTCGTCCACTGCCAGGTAGGTGTCAGTTCCATTGCCAACGGCCGGCTTCGTTTAGAAGTATCTATATTTGAGAATTTTACATCACCACTTTTATAAGCAGTAAACGATGTTATTTAACATTTTCCAATACTGTTATTTTAACACAGTTCCATAATGGATTATATTATAACATTATAATGATATTGTGAAAAGAAAAATTAATGTCTGAACCAGGAATCGAACCGTGGACCTCTAATTCTCCAGACTAAAGTGCAGCCCACTACTTCATTCTAGATCTGGCACAAACATTAACAATTATTTCCACATATACATATATATTTTCTCGTTTCATCTTTTCACATTAATTATTTCTCCAATATTCTGGTTCCGAATTTTCTCCTTTCTTGATTTTCTTTGCTTCCCATCTCTGTTGTCGATTATTTTTTTGCTTACTGTCTACCTATAGTTCAGGTTTCTGCACCATATTACGTAACACTTTGTAGTAATGATTTAAATATTGACTTGGTTTTATTTACAATATTTTACTCCATGTTCCTTTTTATAATTATCATAAACATTTCTTACAATAATAAGTTCTTAATAATAAGTTGTATGGATCGTTCCATCATAATGAACGCTATCCTTTTCCTACAATTTTCCATTTAATTCTTCTAAGTTAGGAATATGAAAAAAAATCAGAAAATGGATTTAATATATTTGAGTACTCAATTCTCAAATTTAAATGCGATATTATCTATGGTAGATTATAACATTTCTGATATTTCTAACGCATGCATTTTTTTGTGTCGGACGGAAATTAGATTTGCTGCATACGAGAAAAGAATCGTTGATTTTCCAGATATAGATATAATTAATCTGAGAAAAAATTACTTAATTTTTTAATAGTTTCAAATCTCTGATATATAAAGCATAAAACATCAAATGTAGATCAAATATGGTGATGTTAGAATGGAATGACACAAATGCACCATAGTAGAGCAGTAGTTCGGTAGGATTGATTAAAGCAGCGAAACCAAATTCAAACAAAAAAAATGCTTGACTTGCAGGTGAAATTAACTCAGATGGCGATCATATACACTGCTCAAAACAATTAGAGGAACACTATACTATGAAATATGCAAATATTTTTTCATTGGATAAAGGTACAAACATGAAATTAATAAAGTACATTATTTGTGGTTATTTATTTATTTATTTATTGCTCATGTCAGTAAAAACAAATGAATAACGCTGACAATTAACTTTTCAAATAATTCCGCTATGTAAGCAATTGAATCTTGTGCTTATTTTTTAAAGTTAAACACTCGTTATATAGAGTTAGTATCGTATATGGCCTCCACGACATTCGATGACACTTTGGCACCTTCGTGGCATGCTCCCAATAAGATTCTGGATTTCCTCTTGCGGGATATTCTCCCATTCCTCCTTCAGAGCATCTCCAAGTTGCTGCAGAGTTTGTGGAGCTTGATGTCGGTTCCTGACCTTCCTGTCTAGAAGATCCCACAAGTGTTCAATAGGGTTGAGGTCTAGGCTAACCGCTGGCCACTCCATTACCTCAATTTCATTCCTCCTCAGGAAATCCCTGGTGACAGCCGCAGAATGTGCCCTGGCATTATCCTGCATAAACAGAAATCCAGGGCCTACTCCAATGGCAACAGGTACTACATGCTCTTCCAGAACGTGCTCGATATACCGGACAGCATTCAGTCGCTGGGGAACAAGTACAAGGTCCGTACGATTGTTGTACATAACTCCGGCCCACACCATTATGGAACCTCCTCCGAATCTATCAATTTCCTGTAGAAAACCTTTCTCCTGGCCTTCCCCACACCCTCAATCGACCATCACAACGCGTAAGACGATATCTGGATTCGTCCGAGAAGAGCACAGACTCCCACTGGTTCAGGTTCCAATCACCATGGTTTTCAGCATACGTACGTCTTGCTGCCTTATGTCCATTTGTTAAGCGTGGTTTTTTAACGGGCCTTTTTGGATGAATATTCTCTTTCCTTAATCTGTTCCTTATGGTTTGGTCTGAAACCCGGATTCCGGAAGCCATGTGAAGGTCATTCTGCAGGTCTTTTGCAGTTTTTGTATCTGTCGAAGAGCAGAAAGAACAACGTATCTGTCATCCTGGGGGCTTGTTTTAAATTTATGGCCCTGGCCACGTCTTCTACAATACTGACCTCTCTCTCTCTGTGCCTGTTGTGTAACCTGGACACCACGGAAGGAGAAACCCCAAGCTCTCTAGCCACTTGTCGCAGAGATTTACCTTGTCGTAAAAGATGTAGAGCATGATACACTTCAAACTCATTTAAATGTCTCATTTAGTCAGAGACTTCAATAAACAAGGCAATAATCAACATTCGTCACTATAGCAAGATCACTAAGCTTACCAATTAGAAGTGGCCAGTGCCTTCCAAAATAAAAAAAATCTCTATATTTGTTATGTGAGGTAATTTCTCTGTATTTAGGCCATGGATCTTTAAAATTTGTATCCAATGATAAAATTAATAATTCAATTTACATATTGTCGAACTTTCAGCATCACGGCTTTAAAAAACAATTACTTCTTCAATTTATTACAAGTGTTCCTCTAATTGTTTTGAGCAGTGTATGTAAGTAATCCCACTATAGGTCTTCGCAACCATTAACACTTGAAAAAACTGCCCCTCTTTAGATTAAATATTGTCAATATAGATAATTACAGATTACATCGTTCTGCGTGGATTTTGTTTTTTTTTAATACGTCAATGAGCTTTTCTGAATTACAATTTCACAGTATTGCAAAAATTAAATCCGTTTTCACGAACCACGTCAGAATTTTTTACAACTCAAAATTTTGTTTTGAATATTTCTCATACTGTATTAATATTACAATGCGATTATTGTTTGTTAGAAAGACCAAGCAGTTTATTATTTCAACTTCATTACTTAAAATGTGAAATAATATAACTATTATTATGTTTATATTATACATTATGTTTATATTTATTAAAATATAATAACTTTTTCCGCCCTAGGTCCGTACAAAAATTTGTCTTCCCCTTAAAATGAACAGGGGTTAAGATACCCGTTGTTATTCTTGGAGATGTTTATCTATCTGCATTCATCTTATCTATCCTGGCAGATGTTTTAATCAAAGTGAGCTTAATGATTTAGTGAGGGATGTAAATTAGCCTAAAGAATCAGCAGAACTGTTGGGCTTTACGTTAAAAGAAAAGAAAGTATTGGCTGAGGATACATATTTTTCATGGTGCAGTCATCGTGAGAAGGAACTTGTCCCTTTTTTTGCTGAAAGAGAAAATTTAGTGCATTGCCAAGACATCTCTGCTGTCATACAATTTTATAACATAAACTATAATTCCAAAGAGTGAAGGTTCTTCATATATTCTTCTCAAAAAAGTTTTGAAGGTGTTTTGTTACATAATGGAAACATTCATCCTTCCATTCCTGTGGCTCACTCTTATGTTTTAAAGGAGATATATGAAAATGTAAAGTTTTTGTTTAGTCCCGCGCCGTAGCCGAGCGGTTAAGGTAGGAAGCCTTGGCGCAGAGCTACGGGACTTGCGCTGGTTCGAGTCTCCATGGGGGAAGAAATTTTCTCATGGCATTTCGGCCAGTATGGGACCGGTGCCCACCCAGCATCGTGAGGCAATTGGGTAGCTACAATAAGTAGCGGCTCCAGGTTGAGGAACCAGCTCTAACGGCTGGGGGACTCGACATGCTAACCACATGTCACCCCTACACTGGTTGTTGATCATCTACCTCTGTGATTGACACATGTGGATGTGAAGGGCCAGCAGCCGGCTGGTAAAAGGGCAACCGCTGAAAAGTGGAAAATACCCTCAATCAATCGGAAGTTTGTGTTTAAAAAACTGCAGTACGAAAACCATCTATGGCTATTCTATGGAGATTTCAAAATTATTGGACTATTACTTAGTGAGAAAACTGGTTTCACAAAATACCCTTGTTTCGTATGTGAATGGGATGGTAGAGCTAGATCAGAACACTGGGAAAGGGAACAATGGCCACATAGGACTAATTTAATACCGGGCGAAAAAAATATAAGAAGTGGACCTCTTGATCCCTCCAAAGTATTGCTGCCACCTCTCCATGAAAATTAGATTTAATGAAATAGTTTGTGAAAACTCTAGATAAAAGCAGTGAGTGCTTTAAGTACTTTTGTGCTACATTTATTTCATTATCCTATAAAAAAAATGAATGCTGGTGTATTCTTTAGCCCACAAATTCGAAAACTCAGTTCGAGAATACTATGAATCGAGAAGTGAAGTGTGCCTGGAATGTTTTCAGCAATGTTGTTTATAATTTCATTGTAATAAAAGAGACCCTAATTATGTTACCATAGTGAAAGTGATGCTACAACATTTCAAACTGATTGGTTGCAAAATGAGTGTGAAAGTGCATCTCCTTCATTCCCATATAAATTATTCCCCTAATAATTTAAGAGATTTTAGTGAGTAACAGGGTGAATGATTTTACCAGGATATAAAAAATATGGCATCTGTGCGTTTAAAACAAAAACAAAGTAAAATCCAACGAAAAAACCTATCCCTCGCCGTAACGTAATCGATATATCTCTACCTTTCGTTTTCTGTGATCCGTGTTCGATTCTCGGCGAGTAGGGGAATTTTTAATTTCCACATTGTATCTTCTTCTTATATCAGAAAAACGAGAAAAGGCAAGAAAGGTAAAACAAAAAAAGAAAAGAACTTATATGAAGGAAACAAAAAAACTGCCAAGGTTTTATAATATGAATACAAATTACCAATTAATTTTACAATGTAATTATTAGAACCATCTGCAAGATACGTATAACAAAATTTTAAATAACCAACCATATACTGCATTACTATAAAGTACCAGAATTATTAACAGTTCAAAGGAAATTATTTAACGGTGTAAGACATGATATGTTTATGTTAAAAAGGTACGTTTTGGAGGAAAATAGGCATAAAAAAGGGGGGGAAAATTATATTTTCAGCCAACATCGAATATTAATAAAACTATCTATATGTCTCTGATGAAGAGAGTTTAGATAGAAAATGTAGAAAATCGAGTTGTACATTTTTTATTACCGGTACAATTAAAAAGCAAGCTGTGCTTGATACTTGTAACTGGGAGACACGACATCTGCAAAGGATTAAGTTTGAATGAAGTAACTTAAACGGATCATCTTGGACGTGGGAGAGAAGTAATTTGTCTTATTCGCTTGACATGCTAATGATATTTACCTCTAACAAGTCTAATGGGTAAAACGTGTTTCTTGCACGACACAGACATCGCGAATAATTTCTTGCTACATTTCAAAATATCTAGTCGAGGATATCCTTACATACAATAATTACATTTCAGCTTGTATTATTATTATTACTAAGTTCCATTATCTCACTTCAACATTGCTTCTAATTCACTGCTGTGTTGGTATCCACTGGAACAAGTCCTACAACTCACAATGGTATTAACAACATGATGTTAGTCCTTGGTTTCCCAACTTGTGGTTTGCGAACCCATAGGGGCTCGCCAAAACGTTTCCGTAATGGCGGGTTCCGAGGTTAAGTATTGCAGCATTTTAATAATGATAATGGTAATAATAATAATAATAATAATAATAATAATATAATAATAATAATAATAATAATAATAATAATAATATTATTTTATTATTTTTATTATTACTATTTTTATAGTCCACCGCTTGGTCTCGAGGTAGCGTACTACCTTGTCACGCAGCGGGCCCGGATTCGATCCCGGTCGGGGCAGCTTTTCTGGGTCAGGTTTTTATCGGGGTTTTTCCTTACCTGTAAGACATATATCAGGAAAACTTTAAGGCCCAAACATTCCCCGAAATCATATGGCCATCATCATCATCCTTATCATTACCATCATCATCCTTCACCGGTGTGGAAAGCAACGGGGAGCTACCACACCTACAATTCCCTAGTAAAGCTGCAATCATAGCATGAAAATGCTACGATTGCAGTGAAGGACCTCCCTCGGGCAGAATTACTATGGATGGATTATTATTTCATTAAATTAACCATACATTGCCCCTTGTTGCATATGTGTAACATCGGGAATTTATCACTTTTTTTTCTACAATAAATTAATATTTACCGCGAATGCCTGATATGTTAGGAATGCATTTGATTTCGCTACAACTATATCTACATGCTGTGTAACTTTAAAGCCGTAACTAGAATAACGTTAGGTTTTAACCGTTAAGGGGTTAAGTTAATTTAAAGTTATTAAACCTTTTGCTTGGATTTATATTCTATTCATGTCTATAGTAGATATATTTAAAAGTCAGTAGTTTACCCAACTCAGATCGTTGTGGAACGGGTTCGCGAGTCGAAAAAGATTGCGAACCTCTGTGTTAGTCTATGTTGATTATGTAGTAATATTAGATGATAGCGAGGAGATACCAAGGGCCAACACACACTCTATTGAGTAATACAATGAAATCAAGACTGGAAGTAAACTTCAATAAAATCGAATATATATTCACTCAGAGAAATAAATTATAGGACCTAATGGAAATAGACTGTTAACGTCAAATGAGAGAAAAATTGAAGAAGTGGCTGAATTCAAATACCAAATAGATACTAAAAAACAATAATTACAAATAGGAATGAGATGCACAAAGAAATTAAACATAGGCTCAATTCTGGAAATGCATGCTATTGTGCATTGCAGAGACGCTTGTGGTCTCAACTTCTCTCAAAAAACGTTAAAATGATGATATATAAAACTGTTATTCTCCCAACACGCTTCCTTTAAGAGGGGAGAAAATATTGCGAGTATTTGAGAACAAAGTTGGACCAAAGTGAGATGAACAGATAGGCGAATGGAGAAGACTGCTCAACAGTAACCTATATGATCTTTATAAGACACCAGGTATAATAAAATCAGTTAATACTTGTAGATATCGATGGACAGGACGTGTGGCATGGATGGAGAATGATAAAAGGGCCATGGAAGCTTCATGTAGGAAAACTAGAAGGAAAACGACCATTTGGTAGACCAGGTATGAGATGAGAAAATAACATTAACCATTATTTGAGGGAAGTAGATTATACAGAGGATGATTGGAAAATATTAGCTCAGGATAGGGATGTATGGAGAGCCTATGTCCTCGCGGCCGTGAACCTATGGGTTGTAAAGAGCCAGCGAGTTAGTTTGTTGATATCCATTGGGGATAAAATCGTTGTCTCGTATCAAGTGGCCAAGTGACTGCTTTACTGGGTGAAGTTTTTAGAAGTTTTTCTCACTTGTACAAATTTCAAGACATTTTAAAGTAAAAAAGTTGTAATAACAACAGCTAATATCCGTTTAAATAACGACAGAGGATCAATTAAATAATATAGATTGAAAAAATCTTCATTCGAAAAAAATTCAAGTAAAATCGAAAATTAAATCCTTAGAATAAAATCTTCAAATAAATGTTACAAAAATATAAATTATTAAAACCCACCATCATATCCACATATCGCGTTGTTTAATGTGAATGTATGAATGAATGGTGTGCACTTCATTAAATATTTCTGTTCTCTTTGACAAAATGGAACGTGGACAATTGTCGTAGGAGAAAGAAAACTATTTAATTAGTTCTTTTGAATATTTTCGTAAACATATTTTCATTAGGTTACTTTTACAAACTAAGAATTAAGGTGGTCCTGCTGACAGAATTGTACAGTACACTAATGTACTTGGATAATTGAGTTTATCTTTGTAATCTCTTCTAGCTGGTTTATTTATTATCATAAACATTATTACCGTTTTTTTAACATAAACTTTATTATCTTGGATTCTGTAATATTTACAAAAGGAGAGATGAAATTCAGTTCATAAGAGTCCATATAATACAGCTGGGACAATAACAGTTTTATACATTTTGAGTTTTATGTGTTTTTTAGGGAAGATGGGGCCACAAGAATCCCTGCAATACCTAATAGGAAACATTTCCAAAATTCAACCTATGTTTTGTTCTAATATCGGTTAGTAGGAAGTTGGAAAAATGAAAATTCGGAATTAATATGCTTTGGACTAAAAGTATTTTAAGAGTTGTAGGAATAAAATATTTAAAACAGTGTAAAGAATGCATTACAGAGAAGATATGTTTGATGTTTCTTTTTATTTGGGTGTTCCAATTTAGATCAGAATCGATACAAAATTCCACATTTTTAACAACATTGGCATATGAAATTGCTTCATTTCCTAACCGGCAATTAGATTGTATTGTAATAATTTTGGATATCCTATAATTATTGTTTGTGAATTACTTATATTAGGCCGAATATATGAATCAAGAAATTCCTCGATTTGTTTATGATTAAATTAAAATAATATAGAAATAATGAACAAACAAATCCGTGGAACGACAACTCTAAGGACAACTGATTTTATTGCTGTCACTGCCAGTAATATGAGTATTTAGGTGACTGTCGTGACGCAATCTTCCAACTTAAATTTCAGTTTTCTTAACCTATTTAGGCCTAAATATTTCTTACATTAAGTTGCGTTCAGTTGTGCTAGAAATACTTAATGATTACTCTTCCATTGCAAATTGGACAATTTATTTGATATAGTCAAATCGAAGCCGGATGCCTATGAAGCTGCTCAAATGTGCTAACCATTACATCGCTCAGTCGATGTGTCTTACGAAAACGTAATTTGGTTTTCAAATTTTAATTTTTTCCGTTTTATTACAGATTTTTCTCATTTGTGCATCTCATTAAATATTAATTTGAATTTTAAGACACGTCCTAGATATGATAACAAACTGTTTAAATATTTCCTGTTACAGTTTACAGTAATTAATAACGATAGAATTTTAATTCTGAAAGTGGACAAAATATTTTGTGTAGCCTACATCAAGTTCGCGTGTAAGAACTACTCGTATCTTCACCTTGGAACTTTTCAATCAGATCGTTTCACTTCGCCTCGACTTTTACATTATATTTAATCGACACTTAGCAGGTTACTGTTTTCGGAACCTAGTTAAAGGCTCTTCAGAAGCCGTATACAGCTCAATGTTATTACCGAGGATTATCCTGCTTACCAAAAACATTTTGTTTAAAGAGAAACACTTCTCATTAATGGGACAATATTCAGATTTTTAAATAATGTATATTGTATTTCAAGAAAGAGAAAAGAGTGGCGTTAAATCAGTGTAAATATATCCGTCGCCTTCCTGATCTTTAAACTGTTTTTATTTCATAATACTTGTTCTTAATATACACAAAATGATTGTAAGTCTGTCTGTTTTTTATGGACTCAAAAACTGCTTGACAGATTTGAACTAGTTTCTCTCCATCATTTAGAGAAAATTTTGAGACTATTGACATAGCCTATATTAATATAAAATTATAGACTATTCACCTGAAAGGTCCGTCTCCTCAACTTAATTAATCATTTAACTGTAGCGCTTTCGGGACTTGTCCCATCATCGGCAGGATTCAAAACTGGTGTTTCACTGAAGATCTGGTAGAGGGGGTTGCATGTATTTGGTTCGGTTTCGTTTATCAGGCTGTCATTGTGAGCTGCTTTCATGATTTCCATCTCTTCGAGTACGTTTTTAACGTACATTTTTAACGTACTCGAAGAGATGGAAATCATGAAAGCAGCTCACAATGACAGCCTGATAAACGAAACCGAACCAAATACAGGCAACCCCCTCTACCAGATCTTCAGTGAAACACCAGTTTTGAATCCTGCCGATGATGGGACAAGTCCCGAAAGCGCTACAGTTAAATGATTAATTAAGTTGAGGAAGACGGACCTTTCAGGTGAATAGTCTATAATTTTATATTAATTTTGAATAAACCTCAACGGAACACATCATGAATCTTATAAAAGTTGATAGACTATATAGGGCCTAACACACAGAGCCGAAGCTATAAATAAAAGCATCGGTGCATTAAAAAAATAGTTTTTTTGGACGCTTGTATGGCTTACGATGTCTAAACTATAACAGATACACCAAATTAATGTACACATAATTGAATACGTCCCGCGTCGTAGCCGAGTAGTTAAGGCAAGAAGCCTTGGCTCAGAGTACGAGACTTGCACTGGTTTGGCTCTCTATGGAGAAACAAATTTTCTCGTGGAATTTCGGCCATCTTGAGGAATTTGGGTAGCTACAATAAGTAGCGACTCCAGGTCTGTACCCTGCTTGTATCCCTTGATTTCATTATCCAATTTTCACTTCCATACAACAACAAAGGAACAGCCATTGTTTTATATAATTTAAGTTTCGTATCTTTCCTTGTTTTCCGACCTAAGGTTCTTTTTATGGTTCCACAAATAGCCTGAAATGTATTGTTTATTGCGGTATTTACTACATCTTCCATAAATATAGAAACCATCAGAATATCCTGTATCCCATAGAGTTAGTTACTAATATTATTTAGCTACTGTCTTTAAAACACAGGGTATTAGCGTCGCTATTCAAATTTGGGAATGAAAGGATCGAAAGAGACTCATGATTTTATTTCTCGTTCGAAAAAAATGATGTACAGGATATTTACGCCCTTAAAAATCCGTCGATTCTATCCGGGTTTGAACCTATGAACCTCAGAACCAGAGGAGAGTGTGGTAACCACTAGCCCATCAGGATCGTCTGACAAGGTTGTAAAATGTTGTAAATTGAGGATAGAATTAATATAACGTACCTTAAATACCCTGGATTCAAGTATAATTTTAATACGAATGGAAATGTATTGTTTCGCTTATATTACCTTTGGGTGTACATCAGTATGATGTTTGTGTCTACTATTATTATCTGTGTTCTTATGTGTTCCATAAATTCAACGAATATAAATTTGAATGAATTGTTATGCAATATTAATTAACAATTGGATTAATGATAAATTAATACAGCATATGAAATTCATAGAACGTATGAGTAATCCAGTTTATGCACGCCAATCAATATATTTTAAGAGTATACTAGTGTCCAGAAATTTTAAAATTCAAAACATATAAAATTATAATGCGCCCTACAGTAACACATGTTTATAAAACATTAGTATTAAAACAAACACTTAAATATAAATTATTGGTCTCTGAAAGTAAAGTTTTGCGAAAAATATTCAGTTCCACAAAAATACAGACTGAACTTGGAAGATCGAAAACAACAGGGCATCACATGAGCTGATTAGAAATGAAAATAAAATAAATCACATTAATACACAAAGGTTAGCATTGTTTAGACACGCAATTCGCATGCAGAATAGCAAATTAATATATATATATATATACAACTAGAGACCTTAAGTGCTAAATCAATTCGCACACATGGTAGTATTCTCAAAGACATCATGCAGCTGGTATTTCTTAATTGGAAAGTTTGTATCCAAGATCGGAACAAATGAAATGCGATTGAAAAGACCAAAACTTCGGTGTTGTTGTAGTCTCTAGAGAACAAAACAAGAGATGAAATCAATCTTGGTGTTAAAATTTCATCTAAACATTTCCCTTATTGACTAAAAAAATGTCATCTCAGTCGGTTGATCACGGAGATCTAAATATAATATAATTCTTGTACAATACCATTTGTGTCAATTTGCTTCGTAGCTTGTATCTGAGGAGATGAATGACATATTCAACAGGGAAGATAATCAAGAAACCAGCAAATGAAATCATATTATAAAAAAATGCAGGCCATCATATTGTTTATGTTGACTAAAAGACTTGCAGAAAAGAAAAGTTCTCCACTATGGTGAGCGGATAAGCCGTTGCCTGAAATTCAGCAGGTCCGAGTTCGATCAATTCTCAGGATGCGTTTTCTGGATGAGGTTTTATTTTATTTTTTTCTCACCTGTAAGAGTCAGAAATATTTAAGCCCAAATAATCCCCGAACACCAAATGGAAATCATAATCCGTATCAGAAAAAAATGATAAGTTCTAAAATAATAAACAGAAAATGATAAAAAATGTATTCTCAGTTTTTGATTCTTCAACAAGAGTTTACAATCTTATTTAAATATACGCAAGTACATTACAGTACACAATAGAAACATGCATATTAATGGATATATCTTGAAGTTCTTAAGCAATACACAATGACGTTGAAACGTTTATAAATGAAATGAAATAAAAAAAAGTATTCATGGAAAGTAACTTTAACTAACACTCTCTCTATCTCTTTATTTCTCTCCCACTTTTTCTCTCCTTCTCTATTTCTTTCTTTGTCTCCCACTTTCTCTCTCTTTCTTCTTTTTCTCTCTTTGATAAAACTTTTATAGAATCTTAGGAACAACTGGAACCTTTATGAATATTATAATAATTACACATATATCATAGGAACATTTTAATGTTACCTATTTTTTCAATTATCTATTTTTCTCTTTTTACTCTCTCCTTTCTAATTGCTGAATTACTCTCTTTTCCTCTCTCCTTTTTTTGTTTTTTTTTCACTTTTTCCTCCTATCTATATTAGGTCTTTTTTTCCTTTCTCTCTCTTTTCTTTTTTTTCTCTATTTTCTCAATTTATATCTCTGCATTTGTATCTATCTGGCTATATAACTCTGTTCTTCTTCTTCTTTTCTCTCCCTCTCTCTCTCTCTCTCTGCTCTTTCTCTCTCTGCTCTTTCTCTCTCTGCTCTCTCTCTCTGCTCTCTCTCTGCTCTCTCTCTGCTCTCTCTCTGCTCTCTCTCTGCTCTCTCTCTGCTCTCTCTCTGCTCTCTCTCTGCTCTCTCTCTGCTCTCTCTCTCTGCTCTCTCTGCTCTCTCTCTGCTCTCCCTCTGCTCTCCCTCTGCTCTCCCTCTGTTCTCCCTCTGCTCTCCCTCTGCTCTCCCTCTGCTCTCCCTCTGCTCTCCCTCTGCTCTCCTCTGCTCCCCCTCTGCTCTCTCTCTGCTCTCTATCTGCTCTCTCTCTCTGCTCTCTCTCTCTCCTC
>JASPKZ010009095.1:0-80877 GCA_030220185.1 Diploptera punctata
AAATTCTTCTTTTTTCAGTAGCCTCTGATATTTAATATGACCTTTTTTGTGATCAAACCTAGAAAATGGATGCACAATGTTAGTTGCGTTCCACGTAAGCACAGTAGCATTTTACACTGTGAAAATAGCCATCAACCCCAGCCAGGTTAATATACGAAATGAATATAGGCTGACATTACGGGTCACTAAAATTAAATACAAAACATTATAGACTTATTTATACTAATATGAGTTTGAAATAAAACTAGCTATCACTACATGCATTATAGAAAACATAAACTTTGTGAATCACTGTAATTTAGCACATTGAAACTATCAAAATCATGAAAAAACTTGGCGATTTCAAAGATAAGAAAATCGAAAGATAGATAATAGTTAAAGAAGACAAAAGAGCAATTGTTGTTTTATATATAAAGGTCTGAAGGACCAAATTTCAGTGGATGAGCAGAAAAATTCTGTGAGATGCCTAATATATTTTAACTTATTTTAATATTAGTGGATTATTCTTCATTTGTTGGCTATATAAATTTAAAAACTTTAAATTTTTCCTCTAAACCGGAAGCCATATACAATTAATTAACTATAGACTATTATTGGTCAGGTAACTGATATTCATATAACTTCCTTTAATTTGGAACCTTAATTCTGGCAAAATATTAATATAGTAATTCAAAATATAAATAGAAACCTTAACAAGTCAACACATAGGCCTATATTATTTAAAACAATTAAATTTGTAATGTTGTAGCAGTTTCTCAACAAAATAATGTGACTTAGAAGCATTACCCCATATAATATGATGGACTATTTTATGTGATGAATGGTAAACGTATTAAATTCATATTTCTATTGTCAGTTCCCAACGATTTCCTTTTTTCTATCTCAACTTCATTTTTTATCTCATACTTTTATAAGTTTATTCTAATCTGTCACTGTATAAGCTAAGTACTTTTTATTGCGCGACAAACATTAGGGATTATTAGCTTACCAACAGAGTATTGGCATCACTTCCACATGTGTTAATCACAGAGGTGGAGGATCCATATAGTGGTGGCATTTGGCTGTAGGTCGGATATCCCAACCTTCATAGCTGAATTCTCAACTTTGAATCTCTACTTATAATAGATTTCAAGTTTCTCCTGATGCTGGATGGCACCAATCCACCATAGACGAAATTGAAAGAAAAGTATTTCTTCGTCCATGCGAAAACAAATGCAGTTTGTGTTTTGTATTTCGGCAGTAAGCATAATATTCTATACAATTTGGCTCAGTGAACCGATAATCTCAATACTAATTTAACAGTTATATTAATAAAAAGACGTTTTTATTCAATACTTCGCTTATTATTTATTAAGTAGACTCGCTAAAATTAAGCATATAAAACTACTACAAGACTAAATTAAGTAAATTATAAAGTTAAAATGGTTTAATCGTATCATTGAATACTTTATGTAATTCTTCTTAAGTTTTGTAATTTTCCTGTGTCTTTTCAAAATTCTATATAGCTAGTCTGCATTCCTCTCTACTTTTCTATTTCCCTTCTTTCAAGATCTTTTTTTCCATTTTACAACAACTTTAGTCTCATTGTTCGTGTTGGTCTTCCACTCTTCCTTCTACCTGTTGGGGTCTATTCACGAACCTTCTTACGTTATCAGTCTTCCATCAAAGTTCCAACCAACTTAATTATATCGTTTTGATAATTTATATTAAGGTTCATTTCAGATTAATTCTTTTCCCCTATAACATTATTAATTGCAACTTTCTGTCGCATGGAATTCTTCCTTGTTTATTGCTACAAGCCCATTCCTGGCAAATGCAATTGATCTGCTGTTCCTACTTACAAAAATATGAGATATAATTATTGTTTTTAATAATTGTATTATGCTATGAATGGATTAAAATAACTCAATGGTACAAAAACAATATAGTATAATTGTAAGATCTTTTTTTTTTCTCCAAACAACGGAAAATTACTTGTGTACAGTTTCTTAAATATAACTCAAAACGCATTACAATGTTTCAGCAGGAATTAATAATAATAAATTCATATATACAAGAAAAGTGACACTGTTGATATTGATTTGTTCATTAGATGGCGACATTAAGACTGGCAACCATTTTTTGTTTTTTATAGGAGTAAGCTATTAGCTGGCAAATTAAAGTGTTACGTTAAATCTCTAAATGTTTATCAACTTAAATAAACCTCATAGTGTCACTTACTTATATATCAATACTTTTTTTTTAATTTGTATGAGGGGAGTAGTCAAGATTTTTCTAGTTAAAAGGTACATCAGATATAACATTGTGAGTATGCAATTAAACCATAAAAAACTTTATCCAAGTGCACATGTAAATTCATATATAACGACATTTTTTAACGTAGCAGATACCAGACATTCCTGAATTTATATCTGAAGTATAACAATCATTGATGCATTAATTTGTTATATATAAAATGCTATTTACATTAAAAACAATTTTTTAAAGGTATAATATTAAAAAGTCCTTGGTTTTGACATTGATAAGTTTAATGTAATCTCTATAAGTGTTAAAATCACCAGAAAATTACATTAGTCAGAATTATCGCGGCTAATATATTTATTAATTCAATTGGGTTATTTAATGCAGATGTTGAAAATTTGGTTACTTTTCATTTCAAGTTCAGATTGTTCTCTGCAATCACAGGTATTATATAATCATTACATATCTTTATAATATATATCTTTTTACAGAACAAACAGAAATGTGTTTATTCCCTGTTGATGGTAGTAACGCCTGCTACTCTATCTCTCTTCAACATGTTTTTCGAGATGAGTGGACACTATTTAAGGTAATAATTCATATTGTAATATGTTATCTATAACAAACTGAGTAATTAACTCGCTGGGAACATAGAATATCGAGGTTAATTGCTATAAATAATCCTTATATTCATATTATCAACTTACTTCTTCCAATCATTAAAAATATAATTAGGATCCATCAAATCACACATTTATATATGGATATTAAAATTGGAAACTTGCAGAGGTCTAATATAATCTAGAGATAAGAGATAAAATATATGTATGAATATATTTTCAAAAAGCAAAATTCATGCTATTTCAATAAAACGCAAGGTAAGTTCAAAAATAGCCTTAATGATAAACAAATAGAATAAACAAAATATTCTGAATATTTAATGTCATATGCTGCCATATGTAAATATATTGATTTCGACCAAAATACATTCAAATTAAAAATAATGATGGGGACAATTAAACGGGCCTAATTCTGGGAGTTAAGGACACATGCTGTTGAAGTTTTACAAAATATGGCCATACTAACATTGGTATATGCCTCAGAGCTTTGGAACATAACTGAACAACAATATAAGAATGGAAGCATCAAAGATGAAGCTACCAAGACACCTGGAAGGATATACACCATTTGATCATAAGCAAAATAAACACATTAAACAGGAATTCATTCAAACCATAGTAGACGTAACTCACAGTTATATAAATAGATGACATAAGCAAGTGCAGAGAATATCAACAACCCAAATTTGAAGAATATTGTATAACTACAGACATAATAAGATCATGGGCGGCCAAATTGACATTGGTTTGACTACTTTTTTTAACGCTTGGAAAACAACAAATTGTATAAAATACTATTTTTATGACGATGACGATATAAATTACACTAATTAATATGTACGTAAGTGTAATACTAACAATTGTTGTATTTATTTGTTTCAGCTGAAATATGGAAAATATTATGAAAATAAGGTTAAGATGAATTCCGCATGAATGTCTTTCTACAAACCAAAGAGAAAATAGCAAAACACAATGCTGAATATGAGCTTGGATTGCACACATACACACTCGGTATTAATAGATTTGCAGATCAGGTTAGTAATAAAAATATGCCAGTTACAATATGTCAGTTTACCTCTAAATTAGTATAAAAATATATACTCTAGTCATCGGATTCAATTGACTTTGCTAATGCTTTTGCAAAAAAAAAAGACATTTAATTTCATTCATGAGAAATCTAACGTAAGAGTGATATTGATTTCAATACTTATTTGTTAATTATTTCCATGTTAAATTTATATTTATTTACCAGTACAGAAATGAGGAAAATGCCATTTGTCTCTCCTGGTTTGTTAAAGAAGAAGTACTTTCTAAAAATATATTATTAAATTATTATCTTCGTCGTAATGAATACATCATTATATTGTTTCAAATTAAGTCAATAGGTCAAGTCAATAGACAATTTATTTATGAGTTCTCAAATAAAAATGAAACACTTTAGTATCATTACATTTTTGAATTTCCATTAAAATAACCCTATCATCAACATCGGCCTGCTAAAATAATTTAGAATCCTTTTTATAATTTATCCTTAAGTGAAATCACATTATTGTTTTCAGGTATGACTTTAAAATACTGCCAATGAAAATATTTGTTTGTTTAATAATGCTCATTACTTGATAAAGCACCCATGAGTATCCTTGCTTTCCAGTAATTCCATGCTACTGTGAATTTGGATGAAATATATAGGCATTGTTGAAGGTTGTCGTTATTCACATGCTTTTGTAGAATGCACAAAACAAAAAGTGGGGAAGAGATCAGTGCAATTCGTTGCAAACGCATAGCCAGACATTCCTGACCCATGTTCAGACATAGTTGTGTAACAACATATTTTCCTTGATTGCTCAGGGATTCCCAACAATTGCGGGTTTTGCTACTTCCATCTTTTGTTTCCTGAAAATTCTGCAAAAAAAAAAGGACAATAATATTTTGAGTTTTAAAATTATGAATCTCTTAGGCGTAAGGAATGCAAAATTGGATGAAATTTTCTGACAGTCCATTTTTGTGATCCCGAAATATGTGTGCTGTTTTGTCACGCAGCTGGCCCAGGTTCGAACCCTGGTCGAGACAAGGTACATGGGTAATGATTTTTGAGGTTTTTCCTCATCTGTAAAACAAATATAAGGTACCGTTAAGACCCAACTGGTCTCCGAACATCATTTGGTCATCATAATCATCATTAAACACATTCGCCATATATCAAATATAGGATTAGGGACTCTCCTAGTGCACACTACCATCATCGTCATCCATCATATCGGGATAGTGTAACCCGCCTTCCCGACGTCTCATCATCAGAACTGGGTTATAATTAAGTCAATGTCTAGAGTTAACAAAGGAAATGTCGAAATGACAACCTAGTGTATACAAGATGGATAAATGTAAATGTGAAATATATCCTTTATATTCGTGGTAGAGGACAGCTTATGTCGAACGAAAGATAGTATATACCTTCACTCGAATGTCGTGTATGTATAGAAAATTTAAAATGACATTATTTTCAGCTTCGTGGAGAGGTCTCTGGAAAGTTGAATGGCTTACTCCTAAAGAATGCAGAATCAAAAACACGTGGATCAACATTCATAACACCAGAAAACGTGGTTATCCCTGATGAAGTGGACTGGAGACAGAAAGGTGCTGTTACTCCCGTCAAGGATCAAGCGAATTGTGGGTCCTGCTATGCCTTCAGTGCAGTAAGTGTTTCTCTCTGATCATAGTCTCTATATACAAATAATGTAGTACTTTAAAACTGAAATTAAAATGGAAAAGTTACCTTTTATTTTAAAGCAGGGGAACATGGTTGTCATCTAGGTCAGACATTACAGTGAATAAAGTGATGGCTTATTTGGTTGGTTGCTAATGGACAGACATATTGGAGTTCTCGCATATATCATCTTGCTTCGTAGTAGCATAATAAATAATACTTAATGTGTTAAATGTGATACTTGATGTCCCCGTGAAGAAAATATGCAAATAATGAGCAAAATGTGCACACTTATGGTAAATCATTTCTTCCACTTACTGATGTATTATTTCTCAATTTCCTATTTTAATTCCGTGGCAAAAATGTTGATAATGTCACACTGCATATAAACATAATCACTGTTAAATATTTACTTAATTTTGATATAAAACAAGCTAATACTAGGCACACATTGCTACGCCTAAATAAATTATGTATTAAAGATTAATTAAGTCATATCGTAAAACTGCATGGAACCAAGAAGGCGGTTGATAAAGTCAACGTTCAATTTTGTGAATTTCAGGTAAACTACAATTCTAATTATCGGATTTCGCTGCTTTATTAATGATACATACTACGGTTTGATTTAATAGTCCATATGGAGTTTCGTTGTAAAACAACGAACGCTGCAACCACTAGAGCTAATTTAAAATTTTCGTTTCACGTTAAATCATAACCCTTATGGTTCCAGAGTGTAATAGATAGTGGCTAATCACTTAATGTACCGAAAAGGATGCAGGTATACATTTTCCAGATGATCGGTTGAGCGTATTAGAATTCTATTAATCACATATATATGCATGATGAAATGATATATATATAACTGTTCACAGATATAAAGTTGTATTCTTAGATTTTATAGTTTTTTTTCATCATCATCATCATCATCATCAATATCAACAAAAAGGATTAGGCCCAATGGCCTGTTCCGATCTCATTATAGGTCGAATTGGTCCTTCCATCTCTTCAATGGTCTTCCCAATGCTCTTCTCCATTTTGGTTTATAATTATACATTCTTCTTCGTATGCGCTGTTCATTCATTCGTAATACGTGCTGAAGATAAGCATTTTGGTAATATGCTATTCTCTCACAGAGATTAATATATTAAGTTCTGTTCTTAAAGTTCTGTTCTTATATCTTCGTTTTTATTTTTACCGCTCCTTTGGTATCCTGCTATTGCTCTCAACATCTTCATTTCAGCAGCCTCTATTTGTTTACTATCTGCCTTTATTAATGTCCAGGTTTCACATCCATATATAAGAGATGGAACTGCCAATACTTTGTAAAACTTCAAAATAGTTTCTTTTGTAGTCTTATTTTTTAAAACATTAAATCGTATTTTAATAGAAATTTTAATTAATGTTATATTGTTCATCCACAAAATAACTCATGTGTCTAACTTATTTAGAAACAGAACAACGTTCTTAAATAAAACCATTTTTTATAAAATACGGAGCTGTTACGCCTAAATAAATTAAAATCAATGTTTTTTTATGTTTAGTTGAATAAGCAATGAAGAAAATGAGCTATGAATTTATTTCGTAATTATTTTAAAATATCGGGTGCTTATTACCCGGTATTGCCAAGGAATCCCCTTATCCCGACCGTTTTGGTATAATTGAGCTGAAAGATAATATTAGTCATTATGAGTTATCCGTAAAATAATACCTGCCTTGCGCTGCTACGCTTGGCCGAAAATCTACTTATCCCGATCTTCTTGGCATCAACGAAAGACAACAACGGTTATTGCGAGTTACCCGTATAAGATAAACATATGCTCTCGCGGATATTATTATAAAGGTTCTTGAGATATTCAATTCTGTGTATATTAATGTTGTGTATTTGAAATGGTTTAGACAGCGTAGGGAATTTAAGCGTCCAAAAGTGATACATTTTTTCACCTTTCTCGCTACAAAGGTTGATTTCTAGGGTGACGGGGTTGAGTAATATCTCTCTCTTATATCAATACTAGTAAAATTCAAATCAAATTCCGTTGAGGTGAAATCATGTGATGAAAGTTAAAAATTAAAATTTACCTGTTGGTAGGTGCCGCCGTCCTCATCTTTGTTAAAATATTGTGTATAATATTAAGTGGAGAGATTTCGGAAGTTATCTTCCATCTTCGGCAGGATGAGCTTCCATTTCACCGTACACAACAACGAGTAGTGGATGCCCAACCTGCCGAAGATGGAAGACAACTTACGAAAGCGCTCCAGTTAATTTTATATACTATATTTTAACAAAGTTGAGGACGACGGCACCTACCTACAGGTATATTTTAATTTTTAACTTTCATCTTTCTTATAGCCTGAAATCGTCCCGAGAAACCCTTGAATATTTTGTAAAAAGCCACATCATAATCCGATTCACAGTGTGACAGTGCATAAAATACGAACAAACAATATTTCATTTTTATGTACAGTAAAAACTCCATATTAACGGTTCCCTTATTCGTGTTTTCATTATTCGTGGTTTAAAATATTGAGACACAGTTAATGTATTCGCAGCTAGAAAATGCTTTATTCGCGGATGCAGTCGGTATATTAGAAGAATTAGCAATAATATCAAAGTAAAACAAACCTTTTGTCACTAGGCCTAGTGTTCGTTTTTTAAAGCCACCGCCTTCATATTTCACGTACCGCTATCAACGTTGATAAATGCCGCCCACGCCACGGTCGGTGTTTTATTGTTTCAACATATCTTTTTTTCAATCATTTTAATTCAATAACACGTGTCTCTTCTGCTTTGTTCCGAAGTTATAATGTAGAGTAAAAGGAAAGAAAAATAGTTCAGAAGTGGAAAAACGTAGTTTTGCCGCTTAGAGTAAAAACAGAAATTCTTGACCGTTTACGGGTTGGCGAGTCGTTTTGTGTCTGTATCACGCTGTTTCAATGTTAATGAATCAAGTGTATGATTCATCACCAAATCTGTAGACAAAATAAAGGACTACATCGCTGAATTCACAGATGAATATCAATCTGAATTTAAAGATGTTTTAAAATCGGCAAAACAGGGAAATATTAGTAACTTCTTTAAGCCATTGCCTAAGACTGACAGAAATAATTAATAGAAATTGTTCAAAATATTTCATTAATAGAAAGTGTTCAAAATATTTCATTAATCGATTTTATTTTGATAATTTTTATTTTGTTTCGGAACCTTGGGACGTATATACCCATACAAATTACCATTCCATATTCAAAGTTTCTCGCGGCATAGTAACGGAAAGTAGCCTATCCCCCGAGAATAAGGAGTTTTACTGTACTTGATTTAGACAACAGTTAATGGTAGACAGATCTCTTCATTTAGTTAAAATCATTAACAAACTAAGCTTTAGATAATATCACACTTCTTATAATAAAAGAAAAGCAAATAATGTTAATCTTCATTATTATAGAATACTAACACAACATAATTAAATTAACTATTTCCTTAATCATAACACGTTTAATCATTAAGTTTAAAACTTCATTGACATTCAAAAGCACATGCTATAATCTATACATTTAATATATATATATATATATATATATATATATATATATATATATAAATACCCAATAGGCACTATATTGGAACACTGGAGCATGGACACGAAACAAGATGATGAAGTAATGGAATAGCATTTTAATGTATTTAAATTATAATAATAAAGTTTTTTGGTCTTCGCAGGAATTTATACGCAATCGTTTTACTTATAATTTTCAGACGGGATCACTTGAAGGACAGCATTACAGAAAAACCGGAAAGCTAAATTCTCTGAGCGAACAGAATTTGGTTGACTGCAGTACTTCTGTTGGCAACGCTGGTTGTGACGGTGGATATATGCAAGCTTGTTTCGAGTACATCAAACAAAATGGAGGAATTGATACAGAAGAGTCCTACCCATATAAGGCAAAGGTAAGTTGATCTTTTAACATGATATAATTGACAGTTGTCCATCCATCTGTTGTAATGAAGAGTGCAATTTCATTTTAAAAGTTATTTAGCAATGGAAATAATTTAGGCCCACAAAACAAATATATATATGATATTTGAAAATAAATTGCAGAAATAGAGAACAGGTACTCTTTAAGACAACGAAATAATATTTAAGATAGGAATGGGAAATATATTTTCCACGACTTAGATAATTCCAGAGTTAGATGTAGACGTTAAAAAGAAATATGCTGATGTTCTGATACTGATAGTAGAAAATTGGTTGCAATGAAGGAATAATGTTTTTTTAAAATCTAATTAAAAGTAAGAACTCAATACAAATTTGGATAAAGTTTTCTTGTATTATAAACTATGACCTTATTAACATTATCAATTCAACAGCCTTCAAATTAATTTTTAAAGTATATTCAGTATTTTATTCAATTCACACCACAAATTTTGCACTCTCTAATAGAATATATTTAAAGGTAATTATCCACATTCTCAGCTAAAATCGATTATTGAGATGGTTTGGGACGTTATGCATAGCAGGCAAACTTCATTTCAAATTCACAAATGCCCACAATAATATTTTGTTGAAATGAGGACAAAAGCTGTAGAGTTCTCCTGTAGAATTTATTATGTGAGGAATTTAAAGAAATACGTCTACAATTGATCAGATTATTGGTACAAGACAGACTTAAATACATTTAAATGTAACCGCACTGTACATCACCAATGTGGAAACTACACAAATGTAAATGTTCAATTAGAGAGAGTAGGCGTATAGCATACTATTGGACTTTTAAATTCCTAAACTTTTTACCCATTAGAATGTGTTTAATTGCTCATATTGTAGGGTGCGGGTAGACAAATAAGGTTTACATACTTTCGAAATTATGTATTAAAGCTGCTCAGAGATGTATAGTTTAATCTTCTATTCAATTTTGTACCACAGCATGCCATCAAAACTTTACAGGATAAAAATGAACAATTCAAATTAATAAGGTGTTGATTTATGATAAAGTTGATGTATTATTATTAGGCATAATGTGCAGGTTACTAAGAGCCAAACAAAGACATTCAATTCAGTATATTATTCTCTTAAAAACGTTACATTCAAAATGAGTAAAACTGTTCTTCTTCCAGTTAACTGAATGTGAAACATGAACTACTATACAGAGGAGGAAAAAACTTATGCACATTTCGGAATGTAGTTCTTTGGAACTCTTTTAAACCGAAGAAAAGCAATCAGAGGCAAATAGAGAAGACTGTAAATAATAGCGAACTACGTGACATTTATGGTTAACCAGATGTAATAAGAACAGTCTAATGTAGAAAATTGCAATGCGGAGGAAGTCTGACACAATTCAGGAATGGATGAGAGAAGTAAAAATTCCTTGTAGGAAAACGAGGGGTTATATCAAGAACGAGGTGGGAAAATATCTTTAAACATGGAATCAGATAGGTAAATTACATAGGGGAATATTGGAAAATATTAACTCAGGATAACTATGTATGTAGTTATGTCGGTTCTACCACAAACGTAAGGTATCGAGTTAGTTGTGTATAAATATTCTATAAATGGTTCATTTAGTTAGATTTATTTATTATTACTACATATTATTTTCTGTTATGTTTCAAATTAATCACTTATTCTGAGATGATTGTAAAGAACGAAATCAATTTCATTGATAAAATATTTCACAATGTTTAATTCTACCAGTTTTTGTTTAACTAGGTTTTTACTTAATTAATTAATGCATTTTCCATTTTGTAAAATGTACTTCTCCGATTCTTAAATATTCCTACCTCTCATTGTTCTGAAAATTCAACTGACATTTGTTGATTGTCCACCGATGTAGTCTCTATGTAGCGTTCTGCCTTGTCACACAGCAGGCCCGGTTACGATCCCCGCTCGGAGAATATTCCTGGGTGAGGTTTTTTTTTCGGGGATCTTTCTCACCTGTAAAACAGATGTCATGATACTTTAGGGCCAAAACGGCCCTCGGATATAATCTGGCCATCATTATCATCAATGTCAAATTCACCTCATTAAATTATGAATAGGTTTAAGACCTCTCCTGGTGCGTCATCACCCATCATATCATTGGGGCAGCGTAACACCGCCTTCCATGCGCCCCAACCTCAGAGGTAGGTTACAATACGACAATGTCAGGGGAGAATACCTGAAATGTTGAATGACAAACAGGTGGCATTGAAAAACAAACATTTATTGATTTAATGTAGAATATATCATCGATATTAACTTGATTCTCGATCAGCTTTGCATTGAACACAATCACAATAGACAATTTTAAAACTATATTAACTATTATCAACTCTTTTATTTAGACATTAGATACGCTACATAAAAGTAAGCTATTGTAGTTTCAATTAATTAAATTTCATTTAAATGTATTATCTATTATAAATATTGCAGAATGGTACCTGCGCCTACAGCGATAAAACAATAGGAGCTACAGACACAGGATACGTGGACCTTACCTCAGGAGATGAAGAGAAACTAAAAGTTGCAATTGCCACCATTGGACCAATTTCTGTTGGTATTGATGCAAGTGATTCATTCCAATCATATAGTTCAGGTACGAACACTATACATTATTCTATTAAGTACAATTTTATCACTTCACCTCACATTCTTATTCTCCTTACACGGGTTACAGGACCTTCTTCGGTTCCATCCAGTATTTTCACAACCGTTTTTATGTTGTCCTGAAGACCTGCCTCTTACTCCCTCTGTTGGTAGACTGAAGAACCTACATATCAAATTATTTTAAAAAGTCTAACTATAATGTTTACTATGGAAACTGAAATTGATAGAGAAGTAACATTTTGAGATCCAAATGTAATAAGGTTTTAAGGTAGAATTTGGAACATACAGAAAGAAGACACAAATAGATAACTACATTAAAGTTTCAGGTTGTAACCACATAACTCACAAAGAGGCAGTTTTCAATAGTACGACACATACATAGTGAACATACCCATGAAGAGAAAATTTATGAAAAGGAATGTATAGAATGGGAAAGTAAAAAAACCTGCAGTAGCAGTCCAAGAATGGTCAGAAAAATATCAATACGAAAGGAAGGCTAATTTAATAAAACAAACAGAAAACCCATAGAGCTCACAATTTGGGGGAAAAGCTGCATTAAAAATATTAATAAACAAATAAAACGGTAATGAGAAATTAATCAACTTTGAAATTGCCGGGAAAAATTATTTAATATCAACATTCTTCAGCCTACCAGTAGGGAGCCGGAGAAGACTCTTCAAAACGATTTAACAATAGTCATGAAAATACTGATGTTGGATCCTAGGATCTTCCCGAAACCGATCTAAAATGAAGATGAATATAAGGAAAGGGGCTAACATTTTACTTAAATAATACCTCTTAGTATTAATTCCTAAAAAGTCAATTCTAAAATCGCAGTAATGTTTCATCAGATGAATTATATGAACAACAGCATGTATTATTATCTTGTTAAATTCCTCTCGGCCAGGTTATAATAGAGGGTCTGTAATTTGGGGATAACATGCATTTATTAAATGACAAAATCTCAAAACGTTTATGGAATACATACATGTATACTCAGGTTGGACGATAAAGTATTATTTTTCAAGAGAATTTCCTTTTTTCCTTGTTCAGGCAAACATGTTTTTCTTACAAATTCACATTACTTCTTCTAGAGCAAATTACTAATCTACGGTAATTTGAAATCTGTCTACTTAATATAAAATTGCTTGTTACAGGCATTTACTGTGATCCAGATTGCTCATCGACAGATTTAGATCATGGTGTTTTGGTTGTTGGATATGGTACTGATGAGGAAACAGACCAAGATTACTACATTGTTAAAAATTCGTGGGGTGCAGACTGGGGTGATAATGGCTACTTAAAAATGTGCAGAAATCAGGACAATAATTGTGGAATAGCAACAGATGCAAGTTATCCTCTGGTTTAGATCTACTGCAAGTTGAATGTCATAACAGGATACAATAAGTTAAAATATAAAAATTATATATTATTATCCATTATCAAATTATTGTAAAAACTTTATAATTCAATAAATCAAATTTTGGATAAAACAAATGTAATACCGTATATTTTGATGAACTGTACATACACAAATTGTCACAGATATACTCTATAGTTTCTACTACCTCAAAGGTCGGTAGAAACCCTTCAGTATATATAATCTATGCCCAAGTTATTGACCATTCCAGAATACACATGTAGTTTACATAATCAATTAGCTTTACAAGAATCATAAGAATGCAATTGATTCGTTTCTTTAGCTACGGTAGGATACACAAAATGAAGAATGAAAGAAACAAGTGTACTACCGTAGGTCTCATATACATAGGTAAGTAGAAAAAGTTGCCGTGGTTAATGTATAAGTGAGAAAGATTGTGATAGATGGATAGGAGGCAGTAAAACACTGTGTCGTATTTATCTACGGACTCATTTACTTCATAATACAAGTAACTTTGGCTCCATCAAAAATCAGTACACAACGACCAGCTTGTTTATGATGACTAAAATTGTATAGTCAGTAAACAAGTTTCTTTGTTCTATTTGATTGCTTTTCAGTCATACAACACATACAGCCTTATGGTAGATCATCACCGAATTCTTGAATCATGCGTTTATCTTCAAATAAGATCAAGGGACGATTAGCAGCTACAAATGCACACGATACAACAGTTATAATTTCCCCATGTTCATTGCCAATGCATGGACACTTCTTGGAACGTACTAATGGTTCTTTGTGTAAATTCAATCTGCAAACTTCTTCCTCTTCATAAGATTTTGTTTTAGGTTTTGCAAAAACATAATTTCGTTAAACCACATTCTAAGTTTTTTTTAGAATTATCCTCAATAAATAGAATGGCAAGAAATAGACTTCCAAAATTGGCATTCCAATATACCCCAACTGGACATAGAGACCCAGGAAGACCAAAACATCGGTGGAAAGATCAAGACCATCTTGGCTATGTTTACCGTACAGGCCACATGGCCTAAAACGAATTTGTTCATGATGATGATGAACTACTTTGCTTAATTTTTGGGCCAATGCAAAGTTTAGATTTTGAAATTGTCTTATAGATAGTATAGGATTAACCTTTTGAAACTTCCTTTCCAATTTGCAATTAGCCAATTGCTTACCATTAGAAAAGTGATGAATAATAATGTTGTACTCACTAAACTTGTGTAAACACAGCATTAATTGTTAACGGGTACCCCACTTCTGCCAACCGTACTATTCGAGAAAATAACTCAGCGTTCTGTACTTCATTTCAAGTGAAATTTCATCTCAATTTTTGTTTTTAATTCACATTCGGATTTGACATTATACAGAACGTTATTTGTGGAATACCAATTTCTTTTTCAGGTTCATAATTGGACAGTTTTTTTGCCTGATTCATAGAAGTAATATTGGCTCTATCGATCTTTTGTATTACGAGGTTTCAAGTCATAACTAGAGAAAATAATTAAGTATTCTTCAATAATGTTTGTACAGAATATGGCCTTCAAGTCAATAATGCATATACTCAATACGTCCTCTCAGTTACAATAAAACATTTCACATATGACATTAGACAAGTGTTATTGGATTTGTAAAGCTTATACACATTTTAATGCAGAATAAATGAATCACGTATTTGACACAATATAACGTTCGTAGAACTTCAATAGCAGTAAAATGAAAAGCTTATCTGCATAAAATAAAAACACTTGGAAGATAAGCTATACAAAATTTCTATAAACTCTCCGACGAAACAACTGATAGGAACTGAGCAGAAAATTATATGCAAAGTTGGTAGACATAGCCGGTCAAACATGCAAGAGGTATCGTCTTTGAGATTCCCGCAACTATGAAAATATAGCCATTAGGGCATATTCAGTCATGACCCATATTTTGGACAGTTACCTTATATATATATATATATATATATATATATATATGCAAAACAGTTACTCAATCCTAATTCTCTATCCCAGGAAAGACCAAATTACGACCTACGCGCCAGATACGGCATTCTTTATATTCTATCTGGCCCCTTCACGTCTGTAGCATTATAATAAATTGGAATATTCAATATGTAGGCCTATAATATTAGTCTTATCATTAATAGAAAAAAAACTTGTGTAATATGTTATAAACACACGCTTATAATTATAATTGTAATAATATATATAATTAATGGGCCAATTTCATCTTCTATAAGTCTCCACTACATCTCTCCATCACATCGCCCATTTTTTTTTCTCCCAATGCTGCTCAAGACACCGTCAACCTATGTTATTCTTTTCTTCTTCCACCTGGCACATAATCTAATATTCTTCTTGGGGAGCATGTCTTCCGTCATAATTTTTATGTGACTATACCAATTTTTTTTATTTATGAAATTGACAATTGAAGCTCGAATAATAACCTTTTGATTTAATTACAGTTTCTTATTTTATCTCTTCTAGAAATTCCAGCTCAACATCTCCAAAAATCAATTTTGGCAGAATAATTAAATTTCCGTTCCTGCACCATATACCATTATACTATTTATTGTTGTATTAAAAATCTTTGCTCTACTTTCATGACTTATATTTTGATCCGATAAATCACCATTTGATTGTTTATGTTGGTGAATTATCCATATTTATTCTCTGAATTTCATCCGCATGACTTCATTTGCTCTAATTTTTAAGCCCAAATGTACATATTTTTCACATGCTTTTATTTTCCATACCCATCTTCCAAAACCATATCTCTAGAGTTATCTTCTATTATTACTACAACTATTATTACCTCATTATGGTGGTTGTCCAGCGGCTCCCTCCGTTTCCCCGCAGCTGTCATAAGTAATTACATATTAAGGTGCCGACTACCACCACTACAATTATTTCGTACGTTAATCACTGTCAAGATTGCTGCGTGACACACGCTTTTATATAAATGCACATCTATGAGGCAATACGTTTACTACTACTACTACCAATAATAATAATAATAATAATAATAATAATAATGTGTTTGAGTCTTTGGCATGGGTTCCCTGAAGTAGTCCCCGCCCGGAAAGCCGAATGGGGGACTATTTGAGCTCCGGAAAATTTTACCCCAGATGAACCCATGTCCGCATTTCTTGACTGTTGTATTTTTACGGTGAAAGATCGTCACTCTTTCGCCCAAGGTACTATTTTCGTCTGGCTTATCGCCTTCGACCAGTCCGGCATGGGTAACCCTATCGGCAGCAATGCTACCGCCGGCATAGCTCTCAGGATCATTTAAGCACGCAAGCCACTCCACCACGACAAGGTAAAGATACCGGCTCAATTCTGGAAATGCATGCTATTATGCATTGCAGAGACTTTTGATGTCCCAACTCCTTTCAAAAAACGTTAAGCTGAAAATATAAAAAAAATTATTCTACCAGTTATATTACATGGGTGCGAAACATGGACTCTTATTTTAAGGGAGGAAAGGAGATTACGAGTATTTGAGAATAAAGTTCTTAGGAAAATTTTTGAACCAAAGAGAGATGAACAGATAGGTGAAGAAGACTACTTAACAATGAACTACATGGTCTTTATAGGAAGCCAGATATAATAAGAACAGATAAGTCTCGTAGACTGCGATGGGCAGGACATGTTGCGCGTATGGAGAATGAAAGACGTGCATGGAAGCTTCTTGTAGGAAAGCCAGAGGGAAAACGCCCAGGTAGTAGACCAAGAATGAGGTGGGAGAACAACATTAACTATGATTAGAGGGAAGTAGATTATACAGGGAATGATTGGAAAGCATTAGCTCAGGATAGGGATGTATGAAGAGCTTATGTCCGCGCGGCCATGAACCTTCGGGTTCGATAGTGCCAGTGAGTAAGTAAGTAAGTAATAATAAAAATAATCATACATAAAAACACCTAAAATAGGGCTAATGGCTCGCGAAATCGTGATGCTTTTTTTTCTTTCATTTGGCCCATTAAACAAATAAGTTTGGGCGACTCTGCTATATACATTACGATTCTTGTATATGATTCAAAAGTTGTTTTAACATTATATCATGTCATTTTTAATTACAGGGCATTTTACTTGAATCATAATGGGAAGTCCACATCAAATTAGCTTAATAGAAAACAATGCTTTTCAGACCATATGACAGTCGTTCTACGTATTTCAAACTATATATCATAGTATTTAATACACAAGTGATCTTCTTGGTGATAAAATATTAAAATATATATATACAGTCAATATGCCCATTTCACCAATTAATGTTTTAAAATGGTCAACAAGTTAAAAACTGAATTTGTTTATTTATTTATTATCAATTTTGTCTTCAGTCAATATATGGTCTTGAGAATGACAGCTTGGCTGTAGAAACTTGTTGGCCATTTTAAAACATTAATTGGTGAAATGGGCATATTGACTGTATATATATTTTTATATATCATAGATTTACTTCCAACAAAATAAATTATTATACACCTTATCAAAGAAGATATTATAAGATGGGTTGAGAGCTAGAGTGTGCCATTGTCATTTCCTCAAGACTGAGACGTATTAAGTTGCATAAATAATCGAATGCAATAAATTGTAATTAAATAGTTTATTTTGTAAAGAGGTGTTGATGAAAGTACGAGCCACGAATAGAAACAAGAAAAATAAACATCTTATTTAAATATAAAATCACAAACTGGCAGGTATTTCAAAACACGGAATTAGTCCCCTACAACTGTATAAGTATGAGTTGTTCAAGTGGGCCACCGCCAGACACTTTAATGCTGCATATGTTTCCAACTTTTACACTCTAATTCAACCCAGGAAGTTACTACAGACCTTACGGGCTACACCAGTGCTCCCCCCCCTTATGTTAAAGGCAGATGTTGCCAAACTCATAATAACAGTATTTGTTTGTTTAGGGAGAGGGAGTAGCAAGGTTAGCAGTACGTTTTTCCAAATATATGTACTATACATTTAAAAAAACATCGTTTTTCTTTTACGGCATGCAGAATAGTTTATATACCCGAACCGTCATATCTCCGGCGTTGAAGTTTAGGTTATGCGAGGGGTAAACAACAGCGGGACATGTAACACGAATGGGGAATGAAAGAATTGCATGGAAGTTTCTTGTAGGAAAACCAGAGATAAAACGCCCACTTGGTAGACCAAGAATGAAGTGGAGAATAAAATTAATTATGATTTGAAGGAAGTAGGTTTTACAAGGAATGTTTGGAAAGCATTAGCTCAGGATAGGGATATATGGAGAGTTTATGTCCGCGCGGCCATGAACCTGCGGGTTCGATAGTGCCAGCGAGTAAGTGAGTAAGTATCATAATATTGTGTAAAAATTTTAACATGAACTTTTTGCATCACATGATATTTATTTATTTATTTAGCAAATATTACTGCAGGAAGAAATGTTTATATAAGTAAACAGAAATTACTGCTTACATAAAACTTAATGTGTAATAGATTAATTATCGTAATATATAGAAATGTTGAAATGTCTCACTGTTTAGTCAGAAGATATTCAGTGAGTATATCTGTATTTAATTTATGTTAAATTAGTTTACTTAATGTTTGGTGCTTTACAATACTTGGATTCACTTCCTCTTTTTCTTCTAAATGGAATCAACATGTGGAACAATGAAATATATTAACTAGAAACGAATTTTTATGTACCGGTAATAAAAGTTAAGATAGAAACTTAATAATACACCTGGTATATATGTATATATATATTTTTTATCATACCATATATATATATACATATATATATATATATATATATATATATATATATATGTAACTTTTTAAATCTATAATATTCACTAGCTTACAGTTTTATAAACATATATTAAGAGAGTTCTTCGATTCTTTTATATAATCTAGTATTCAGAGCCGAAGTCAATAATTACAGAGCAAAGATATTAGCGGAGGAGAAGACCATTATGGCATGGTTTGAGAAATTTCTGGCGACTGGAAGCGTTAAAAATAATTAGAGGGTGATCGTACACGTGTTTCAGAAGAAATTATTGAAGCATTACAGCAGGATAGAGGTGTTTTAGTGTGTGGCAATGAAAATTCTTTGAGTTTCTGTTTCGTTTAATACCGGCCTCATTTCATAATTCCGCATACTTTGTTAGTTATGATTAATTAAACTGTGGAAGGTTTGAATGGGACACTCTGTATACTTACTCTGAAATAAGGAAAGCGACTCTAGAGGTTCAAGTGACATAGACCATACTACACTTTCAAAAGTCATTGCTAAAACGGATGATGGTGGTCATGATAAATAGATTACAAATACGATATGGGAGAATATGGATAATTATGTCGGACAAATACTTTTTTTTGGTGAGACAGATTGAAGTTCGAAACGTCAGTGAAATTGTAGAATATTTAGAATTATATCTCGTAGAGATATAGTGCGAGCTATATGTTATCAAAATGATGACATATTTCTATAAAGTACCGAGGTCAATACTTTATGAAATTTATTTATTGCGAATTATAAAATACTATTGTCATCAATAAAGAACACGAACTTATATGTAGCTTCGATAAATGTAAGGAAATATATTAATGGGAAAACATTAGCTGACAAAAGAGCAAATGGGAATAGAAACTTGTTCCCCTTTTCAAATATTATTTTAACGAGATTTGAGGTGGTTAGATAGGCCTACAATGGGTTATAAAATGTATTTTTCTTAAAACCGAGTTTGATGCATTACTACATTCTTGAAGTATAATTTTATTTAGTGGCAATGGGATATAAGAGTGTATGCTTTAGGAATAGTTACAGTTCCATTATTATTATTTTCTATATACACAACTTCAACTTCAATCTTGTTTTTCTCAATACTGAAAAACTTTCACATGCACTCGAATATATCTAACTGCCACAATTCATACTAGATAGGTCATGAAAAACCTGTGGATCCAATCAATTATACAGAAAACACTACGATGGTAATCAATTTGGGATTCAACTCAAATCACATCTATCCACAATGATATTTCTAAGGGGATTGATAACAGCAGTAATAAAATAATATCTAGACATAACTCAATATCCACAATATCTACATGAAGTTAATGGAAGAAATTAATATGTGTGGAATGTGGAATCTAACAATAGCTCACTTCTGGAATGCATATATATATATATATATATATATATATACACATACATATATACACACACATTTGTTTTTCTATGAGTGAAAAATGGATATAATATTGTCATTTTGTAGTGCAATGTTCATTTTACTCCAAAAAGAGTTGGGAAATACAAAGGGAATGATTAGATTCACATATCTAAACTGACACGTTTATCTCTATATTTTATACTTCTATTTGCACCTTAGCGCGATACGTCTTGAATTTCCTTGGCCTACCAGATGGCTGCTGGCCTCACATCCACATTTTGTAATTACGGAGGGAGACAATCATATGTCTAGTGTAGCGGTGACATGTCATTAGCGTATCAATTCCCCAGTCGTTATAGCTTGTTTTCCCAATCTTCAGCAAATAAATATATTGTAGCTGTTCAAATGTCTCCTTATGCTGGATGGGCAACAGTCCAATACTGTATGAAATTCCATTAGAATGTTTTTCCCTCACAGAGACTCGAACCAGCGCAAGTTCCTTAGCTCTGATCCAAGGCATCTTGCCTCAATCACTCCGCTACAATATGGAACTTACACATCTATATTGATATTATAAAAACTTTTCGAGGTGTATCAAAATGAAGGACGAAGTACTTTACGGATGCTTGCCTCACATCCACATTTGTTAATCACAGAGGTAGGCGATTATCTAGCCAGTGCAGGGGTGACATGTGGCCTGCATATCCGGTCCCCCAGCCGTTATAGCTGGTTTTCTCATTCTGGAATCACTATTTATTATAGCTACCACAATTTCTCATTATGCTGGGTAGGAACCTATCCCATATTGACAGAAATTCTACAAGCAATTTTTTTTTCTCCACAGATACTTAAACTTGGCCAAGTCTCATAGCTCTGTGCCAAGGCATCTTGCAACAACCACTCTGCTACAGTGCGGGACATATACATCTATACAGATATTATAAACACTTTTCCGAAGTATTTCAAAATGGAGGGCGAAGTAGTGAATAGGAGACAATAAACCAAGACTCAAACATCCTTATTCAGCATCAATTATGAAAAATAAGACATACAGGTTGTCGCTAGATATCATCTTAAAGACGTAAAAAAGTAAAATATACAACAACAATACATGTGTTTTCGCATATTCAAGAATTTAATGATAAGATGGATACAAAAATCTATGGTGTTGTTAAAGAATAAATAAACAACTTAAACTTTCTATAAAATAATCTTATTTCTGTTAATTGGTACTCACTCGATATTTTCCACAAATTAACTTGAAATCCAATAGTATCATATGCAGAAAAATAATTACTTACTCACTGGCATTATCGAAACCGTAGGTTCATGGCCGCGCGGACATAAGCTCTCCATATACCCCTTTCCTGAGAAAATGCTTTCAAATCATTCCCTGTATATTCTATTTTCCTCAATTCATAGTTAATGTTATTCTCCCACCTCATTCTTGGTCTACCAACTGAGCGTTTTCCCACTGGTTTTCCAACCACAAGTTTCCATGCACGTCTTTCATTCCTCAATTCGTGCCACATATCCTGCCCATCGCAGTCTACGAGACTTTACTGTTATTATATCTGGATTCCTATGAAGGCTATGAAGTTCTTTGTTCTGTAGACTTCTCCATTCACCTGTCTGTCCACCTCTCTTTAGTCCAAAAATTGTTCTAAGTACTTTATTCTCAAATACTCGTTCTCTCCTTTCCTCCCTTAAAGTAAGAGTGTAGGTTAACAGTTATATATACTTTCTGTTTAACGTTTTTTGAAACGTGTTGGAACATCAGATGTCTCTCACAAGCAGAAAAATAAATTATGTTAATTGAATTTTTAAAGTTAATTAATAATGAGTGTAATGCTGAAGAAGTGACTGATTTCAAATACACAGGAACAATAATTACAAACAGGAATGAGGTAAACAAAGAAATTAAACTCTGCAATTATGAAATTAAATTCTGCAAATGCGTTACAGGATCTCTAGTCGTCCCAACTCCTCTAAATAGTATTAAACTGTAAGTATATAAAACAGTTATTCTCCCAGATATATTAAATGGATGCAAAACATGGACTCTTAGTTTAAGAGTCGAGAAAATATTACTAGTATTTGAAAGTAGAGTTCTGAAAAAGAAAAATTTGGACCAAAGAGAGTTGGAACAGACAATCAAATGGAAAATACTACATAACAATGAACTGCATGATCTATAAAGGAGACCAGATATAATAAGAAGAGTTAAGTTTCGTAGACTGCAGTAGGAAGGATATATGAAACAAATGGGAACAGAAAGTAAGAATACCCGAGGGAAGTGTCCAGTAGGTAGCACAAAGAATGAGATGGAAAAATAACATGAAGCATGACTTGAGAGAAGCTGATTATACAGGGAATGATTGGTAACATTAGCTCAGGATAACAATATATGGAGAAGTAAGGTCTACACTGTCTCGATAGTGCCAATAAGTGAGTTAGTTAGTTATAGAGAATTGTATTTTTATTTAACAGATATTTTAACGGCTAAGGTCATTAGAGTTACATTTCAAAGCTGGCACTAAATTACTTTTTTTTTTCAGTAGCCTCTTATATCTAATATGACTTTTTTTGTGAGTCATAAACCTAAAAACTGGATCCACAATGTTTAGTTGAGTTCCACGTTAAGCCATAGTCAGGATTTAACACTGTGAAAACATCCATCAACCCCAGCCAGGTTAATATACAGAAATGAATATAGTCATGATCATCACGTGTCACTAAAAATTCACATTACAAAAACATTATAGACATTATTTTTAATGAATCTGAGTTTGAAATAAAATAGATTATCACTACATTGCATTATAGATAAACATAAACTTTGTGCATCATATGTTAATTTTAGCACATTGAAACAAATATCATGAAAACATATTTGCGAATTTTCAAAGATAAGAAAATACGAAAATAGAGATAATAGTTTAGAAGAAGTACAAAGAGCAATTGTTAGTTTTATATATAAATGTCTTGAAGGGACCAAATGTTCAGTCTGCATATCAGAAAATATTCGGTGAGTATGCCTAATATATTTTACTTATTTTATATTAGTAATTATTCTTTCATTTGCTGGCTATATAATATTTAAACTTTAATTTTTCCTCTAAACGGGAGCAATATACAATTAAAACAACTATAGAATATTAATGTTCAGGTAACTGATATTCAGTATGCCCTCCTTTTAATTTGAAACTTAATTCTGGCAAAGATTATTAATATATAATTCAAATATAAATTGAAACCTTACAAGTCAACACACAGGCCTATAGTTTTATAACAATTAATTTTTTATTGTTGTGGCAGTTGTCTCACCATATTAATGTGTCTTAGAAGCATTACCCCATGTAATATGATACTATTTTATGTGATGAAGTGTAGAGTATAAATTCATATTTCTATTGTCATTTCCCAACAGTTTCTTTTTTCAATCTCAACTTCATTTTATTATCTCAGTACTTTTATAAGTTCTTTATATCTGTCACTGTATAAGCTAAGTACTTTTTTATTGCGCGACAACATTAGGGATTTATTAGCTTACCAACAGATTATTGGACTCACTTCCACATGTGCTAATCACAGAGGTGGAGGATCCATATATAGGGGTGGCATTTCGTCTGTATGTCGGATATCCCAACCATCATAGCTGATATTCTCAACTTTGAATCTCTACTTATAATAGAATTTCAAGTTTCTCTTGATGCTGGATGGGCACCAATCCAACATTAGCCGAAATTTGAAAAGAATATTTCTTCGTCCATGCGAAAACAAATCAGTTTGTGTTTTGTATTTCGGCAGTAAGCATAATATTTATACAATTTGGCTCTAGTGACCATAATATCAGTACTGATTTAACAGTTACATATATAAAAAGACTTTTTATTCAATACTTCGCTTATTATTTATTAAGTAGACTCGCTAAAATTAAGCATATAAAACTACTACAAGACTAAATTAGGTAAATTATAAAGCTAAAATGGTTTAATCGTATCATTGAATACTTTATATAATTCTTCTTAAGTCTTGTAATTTTCGTGTGTCTTTTCAAAATTCTATATAGCTAGTCTGCATTCCTCTCTACTTTTCTATTTCCCTTCCTTCAAGCTCTTTTTTTTTCCATTTTACAAACAACTTTAGTCTCAATGTTAGTGTTGGTCTTCCACTCTTCCTTCTACCTGTTGGGGCATTTCAGATTAAATCTTTTCCCCTATAACATTATTAATTGCAACTTTCTGTCGCATGGAAATCTTTCTTGATTATTGCTAGAAGCCCATTCCTGGAAATACAATTGATTTGCTGTTCCTACTTACAAAAATATGATATATAATTATTGTTTTTAATAATTGTATTATGCTATGAATGGATTAAAATAACTGAATGGTACAAAAACAATATAGTATAATTGTAAGATTTTTTTTTTCCAACCAACGGAAAATTACTTGTGTACAGTTTTATAAATATAACTCAATACGCATTACAATGTTTCAGCAGGAATTAATAATAATACATTCATATATATATATATATATATATATATACACACAAGTAAAGTGACACTGTTCATATTGATTTGTTCATTAGATGGGGACATTAAGACTGGCAACCATTTTTTTGTTTTTTATAGGACTAAGCCATTAGCTGGCAAATTAAAGTATTACGTTAAACCTCTAAATGTTTATCAACTTAAATAAACCTCATAGTGCCATTTACTTTAAATATTAATATTTTTTTTAAAAATTTGTTTGAGGAGAGCAGTCAAGATTTTTCTAGTTAAAAGGTACATCATTTTGAGTATGCAATTAAACCATAAAAAAACTTTATCCAAGTCCACATGTAATTTAATGATATACGACATATTTTTAACGTAGCAGATACCAGACATTCCTTGAATTTATATCTGAAGTATAACAATCATTTATGCATTAAATTTGTTATATAAAAAGCTATTTACATTAAAAACATTTTTAAAAGTATAATTTAAAAAAAAACCTTAGTTTTGAGTTTGATTCTTTTAAATGTATTCTATATAAGTGTTACAAATCACCAGATAATTACATTAGTCAGAATTATCTGCTAATATATTTATTAGATCTCAATTGGGTTATTTAATGCAGATTTACAAATTTCCTTACTTTTCATTTCAAGTTCAGATTGTTCTCTGCAATTTCAGGTATTATATATTGATTATATATCTTTATAATATCTATCTTTTTACAGAACATAAACATGAAGTGTGTTATTCCACTGTTGATGGTAGTAACTGCCTGCTACTCTATCTCTCTCCAACACCTTTTTCGAGATGAGTGGACACTATTTAAGGTAATAATTCATATTGCAATATGTTATCTATAACAAACTGAGTAATTAACTCGCTGGGAATATAGAATATCGAGGTTAATTGTTATAAATTCTCCTTATATTCATATTATCAACTTACTTCTTCCAATCATTAAAAATATAATTAGGATCCATCAAATCACACATTTATATATGGATATTGTAATAGGAAACTTGCAGATGTCTAATATAATCTAGAGATAAGAGATAAGATATATTGTATGAATATATTTTCAAAAAGCAAAAGTTATGCTATTTCAATAAAACGCACAGATAAGTTTAAAAATAGAATAAACAAAATACCTGGAAGGATATACACTATTAGATCATAAGCAAAATATAAACATTAAACAGGAATTCATTCAAACCATAGTAGACGTAACTCACAGTTATATAAATAGATGACATAAGAAAGTGCAGCGAATATCAACAACCCAAATTTTAAGAATATTGTATAACTACAGACATAATAAGACCATGGGCGGCCAAATTGACATTGGTGTGACTACTTTTTTAAACCTTGGAAAACAACAAATTGTATAAAATACAATTTTTATGACAATGACGATATAAATTACACTAATTAATATGTACGGAAGTGTAATTCTAACAATTGTTGTATTTATTTGTTTCAGCTGAAATATGGAAAATATTATGAAAATAAGTTTGAAGATGAATTCCGCATGAATGTCTTTCTACAAGCCAAAGAGAAAATAGCAAAACACAATGCTGAATATGAACTTGGATTACACACATACACACTCGGTATTAATAGATTTGCAGATCAGGTTAGTAATAAAAATATGCCAGTTACAATATGTCAGTTTACCTATAAATTAGTATAAAAATATATACTCTAGTCATCGGATTCAATTGACTTTGCTAATGCTTTTGCAAAAAAAAAGACATTTAATTGCATTCATGAAAACTCTAACGTAAGAGTGATATTGATTTCAATACTTGTTTGTTAATTATTTCCATGTTAAATTTATATTTATTTTCCAGTACAGAAATGAGGAAAATGCCATTTGTCTGTCCTGCTTTGTTACAGAAGAAGAACATTATAAAAATATATTATTAAATTATTATCTTCATCGTAATCGATATATCATTATATTCTTTCAAATTAAGTCAATAGGTCAAGACAATAGACAAATTATTTACGAGTTCTCAAATAAAAATAAAACACTTTAGTATCATTACATTTTTGAATTTCCATTAAAATAACCCTATCATCAACATCGGCCTGCTAAAATAATTTAGAATCTTTTTTTTATAATTTATCCTTAAGTGAAATCACATTATTGTTTTCAGGTATGACATTAAAATACTACTAATGAAAATATTTGTTTGTTTAATAATGCTCATTACTTGATAATGCACCCATGAGTACCTTGCTTTCCAGTAATTCCATGCTACTGTGGATTTGGATGAAATATATAGGCATTGTTGAAGGTAGTCGTTATTCACATGCTCTTGTAGAATGCACAAAACAAAAAGTGCGGAAGAGATCAGTGCAATTCGTTGCAAACGCATTGGCAGACATTCATGACCCATGTCCAGACATAGATGTGTAACAACATATTTTCCTTGATTGCACGGGCATTCCCAACAATTGCGGGTTTTGCCACTTCCATCTTTTGTTTCCTGAAAATTCTTTAAAAAAATGGACAATAATATTTTAAGTTTTAAAATTCCGAACCTCTTAGGCGTAAGGAATGGAAAATTGGAAGAAATATTCTGACAGTCCATTGTTGTGATCCCGAAATATGTGTGCTGTTTTGACTCTCAGAAGGCCCAGGTTCGAACCCTGGTCGGGTCAAGATACACGGGTCAAGATTTTCGAGGTTTTTCCTCACCTGTAAGACAAATATTAGGAATCGTTAAGACCCATCTGGTCTCCGAACATCATATGGTCATCATAATCATCATTAAACACATTCGCCATATATCAAATTTAGGATTAGGGACTCTCCTAGTGCACACTACCATCATCGTCATCCATCATATCGGGATAGTGTAACGCGCCTTCCCGACGTCTCATCCTCAGAAGTGGGTTATAATTAAGTCAATGGCTAGAGTTAACAAAGGAAATGTCGAAATGACAACCTAGTGTATACAAGATGAAAAAATGTAAATGTGAAATATATCCTTTATATTCTTGGTACAGGACAGCTTATGTTGAACGAAAGATGGTATATGCATTCACTCAAATGTCGTGGATGTATAGAAAATTGAATATGACATTATTTGCAGCTTCGTGAAGAGGTCTCTGGAAAGATGAATGGTTTACTCATAAAGAATGCAGAATTAAAAACAGATGGGTCAACATTCATAACTCCAGAAAACGTGATTATACCTGATGAAGTGGACTGGAGACAGAAAGGTGCTGTTACTCCTGTCAAGGATCAAGCGAATTGTGGGTCCTGTTATGCCTTCAGTGCAGTAAGTGTTTCTCTCTGATCATAGTCTATATATACAAATAATGTAGTACTTTAAAACTGAAATTAAAGTGGAAAAGTTACCTTTTATTTTAAAGGAGGGGAACATGGTTGTCATCTAGGCCAGACACTACAGTGAATAAAGTGATGGGTTGTTTGGTTGGTTGCTAATGGACAGGCATATAGGAGTTCTCCCATATATCATCTTGCTTCGTAGTAGCATAATAAATGATACATAATGTGTTAAATGTGAGATCTGATGTCCCCGTGAAGAAAATATGTAAATAATGAGCAAAATGTGCACACGTATGGCAAATCATTGCTTCCACTTACTGATGTATTATTTCTCAATTTCCTATTTTAATTCCTCGATCAAATATTTTCATAATATCACGTTACTTATAAGCATAATCACTGTTAAAAGTTTACTTAATGTTGATATAAAACTAGCTAATACTAGGGACACGTTGCTACGCCTAAATAAATTATGTATTAAAGATTAAAGATTAAAGATTAAAGATTAATTAAGTCAACTGCGTGGAACCAAGATGGCGGTTGCTAAAGTCAACGTTCAATTTTGAATTTCTGGTAAACTACAACTTCTAATAATCGGATTTCGCTGCTTTATTAATGATACATACTACGGTTTATTTTAATAGTACACACGGAGTTTCATAATAAGACAACGAACGTTGAAACCACTAGAGCTAATTTAAAATTTTTGTTTCACGTTAAATCACAACCCTTATGGTTGCAGAGTGTAATAGATAGTGGCTAATCACTTAATGTACCAGAAAACATGCAGGTATACATTTTCGAGATGATCGGTTGAGCGAATTAGAATTCTGTTAATCATATATATATATATATATATATATATATATATATGCAGGCTGAAATTATATATATAACTGTTCACAGATATAAAGTTGTATTCTTAGATTTTATTTATTTTTTAAAACATTAAATCGTATTTTAATAGACATTTTAAATAATTTGATATTGTTCATCCACAAAATAACTCATGTGTCTAACTTATTTAGAAACTGAGAAACGTTTTAAATAAAACCATTTGTTATAATAAACGGAGCCACTACGCCTAAATAAATAAAAATCAATGTTTTTTATGTTTAGTTGAATAAGCAATGAAGAAAATGAGCAATCTACTTATATCGTAATTATTTTAAAATATCGGGTGCTTATTACCCGACATTGCCAAGGAATCCTCTTATTCCGACCTTTTTGACATAAATGAGCTTAAAGATAATATTAGTCATTATGAGTTATCCGTAAAATAATACCTGCCTTGCGCTGCTACTCTTGGTCGAAAATCTACTTATCCCGATCTTCTTGGCATCAACCAAAGACAACAATGGTTAATGCGAGTTATCCGTATAAGATAAACATATGCTGTCGCGGATATTTTTATAAAGGTTTGTGAGATATTCAATTCTGTGTATATTAATGTTGTGTATTTGAAATGGTTTAGACAGCGTGGGACATTTAAAGCGTCCAAAAGTGATACATTTTTTCACGTTTCTCACTACAAAGGTTGATTTTTAGGGTGACGGGGTTGAGTAATATATCTCTCTTATATCAATACTAGTGAAATTCAAATCAAATGCCGTTGAGGTGAAATCATATGATGAAATTTAAAAATTAAAATGTACCCGTTGGTAGATGCCGTCTTCCTCAACTTTGTTAAAATATTGTGTATAATATTAACTGGAGCGCTTTCGGAAGTTATCTTCCATCTCCGGCAGGTTGAGCTTCCGCTTCACCGTACACAACAACGAGTAGTGGAAGTTCAACCTGCCGAAGATGGAAGATAACTTCCGAAAGCGCTCCAGTTAATTTTATATACTATATTTTAACAAAGTTGAGGACGACGGCACCTACCTACAGGTACATTTTAATTTATAACTTTCATCTTTATTATAGCCTGTAATCGTCCCGAGAAACTCCTGAATATTTTGGAAAAAGCCACATCATAATCCGATTAACAGTGTGACAGTGCATAAAATACGAACAAACAATCTTTGATTTTTATGTACAGTAAAAACTCCATATTCGCGGTTCCCTTATTCGTGTTTTCATTATTCGTGGTTTAATATATTGAGACACAGTTAATGTATTCGCTGCTAGAAAATGCTTTATTCGCGGATGCAGTCGGTATATTAGAAGAATTAGCAATAATATCAAAGTAAAACAAACCTTTTGTCACTAGGCCTAGTGTTCGTTTTTTTAAAGCCACCGCCTTCAAATTTCACGTACCGCTATGAACGTTCATAAATGCCGCCCACGCCACGGTCGGTGTTTTATTGTTTCAACTTATTTTTTTTTGCAATCATTTTAATAGAGTAACAGGTGTCTCTTCTGCTTTGTTCCCAAGTTATAATGTAGAGTAAAATGAAAGAAAATTAGTTCAGAAAAGGAAAAAAGTAGTTATGCCGCTTAGAGTAAAAACAGAAATTCTCGACCGTTTACGGGTTGGCGAGTCGTTTTGTGTCTATATCACGCTGTTTCAATGTTAATGGATCAACTGTGCGATTCATCATCAAATCTGTAGACCAAATAAAGGACTACATCGCTGAATCCACAGACGAATATCAATCTGAATTGAAAGATCTTTTAAAATCGACAAAACAGGAAAAAATTACTAACTTCTTTAAGTCATTGCCTAAGACTGACAGAAATAATTAATAGAAATTGTTCAAAATATCTCATTAGTCGATTTTATTTTGATAATTTTTATTTTGTTTCGGAACCTTGGGACGTATATACCCATACAAATTACCATTCCATATTCAAAGTTTCTCGCGGCATAGTAACGGAAAGTAGCCTATCCCCCGAGAATAAGGAGTTTCACTGTACTTGATTTTGACAACAGTAAATGGTAGACAGATCTCTTCATTTAGTTAAAATCATTAACATACTAGCGGAAAGTAGCCTATCCCCCGAGAATAAGGGGTTTTACTGTACTTGATTTTGACAACAGTAAATGGTAGACAGATCTCTTCATTTAGTTAAAATCATTAACAAACTCAGCTTTAGATAATATCACACCTCTTATAATTCAACAAAAGCAAATAATGTTAATCTTCATTATTATAGAATACTAACACAACATAATTAAATTAACAATTTCCTTAATAATAACAGGTTTAATCATTAAGTTTAAACTTCAATGACATTCAAAAGCAAATGCTATATAATATACATTTTAAAAATATATATATACCCAATAGGCACTATACTGGAACACTGGAACTTGGACACGAAACAAGATGAAATAATGGAATAGCATTATAATGTATTTAAATTATAATAATAATAATGTTTTTTGATCTTCGCAGGAATTTATACGCAATATTTTTAATTATAATTTTCAGACGGGATCTCTTGAAGGACAGCATTACAGAAAAACCGGAAAGCTAAATTCTCTGAGCGAACAGAATTTGGTTGACTGCAGTATTTTTGTTGGCAACTTAGGTTGTGGCGGTGGATATATCGACACATGTTTTGAGTACATCAAACAAAATGGAGGAATTGACACAGAAGAGTCCTACCCATATAAGGCAAAGGTAAGTTGATTTTTTAACATGATATAATTGACAGTTATCCATCCATCTGTTGTAATGAAGAGTGCAATTTCATTTTAAAAGTTATTTAGCAATGGAAATAATTTAGGCCCACAAAAAAAAATATATATATATGACATTTGAAAATAAATTGCAGAAATAGAGAACAGGTACTTTTTAAGACAACGAAATAATATTTAAGATAGGAATGAGGAAATATATCTTCCACGACTTAGATAATCCCAGAGTTAGATGTAGAAGTTAGAAAGTAATATACTGATTTTCTGATACTGATAGCAGAAAATTGGTTGCAATGAAGGAATAATGTTTTTAAAATCTAATTAAAGGTAAGAACTCAATACAAATTTGGATAAAGTATTCTTGTATTATAAACTATGCCCTTATTAACATTATCAACTCTTCGGCACTGAAATTATTTTTTAAAGTATATTGAATAGGTTATTTAATTCACACCACAAATTTCGAACTCTCTAATAGAATATATTTTGAAAGTAATTATCCACATTCTCAGCTAAAACCGATTATTGAGATGGTTTGGACATTATGCATAGCAGGCAAACTTCATTTCAAATTCACAAATGCCCACAATAACATTGTGTTGGAATGAGGACAAAAGCTGTAGAGTTCTCCTGTAGAATTTATCATGTGAGGAATTTAAAGAAGTACGTCTACAATTGATCAGATTATTGGTACAAGACAGACTTAAATAAATTTAAATGTAATCGCACTGTACATCACCAATGTGAAAACTACACAAAGGTAAATGTGCAATTAGAGAGAGAGTAGTTCTATAGCAAACTATTGGACTACAAATTCCTAAAAATTTTACCCATTAGAATGTGTCTATATTGCTCATATTGTAGGGCGCGGGTAGAAAAATAATGTTTAGATACTTACTTACTCACTCACTGGCACTATCGAACCCGTAGGTTCATGGCCGCACGGACATAAGCTCTCCATACATCCCTATCCCGAGCCAATGCCTTCCAATCATTCCCTGTATAATCTACTTCCCTCAAATCATAGTTAATGTTGTTCTCCCACCTCATTTTTGGTCTACCAACTGGGCGTTTTCCTTCTGGCTTTCCTACAAGAAGTTTCCATGCACGTCTTTCATTCCCCATACGCGCAACATGTCCTGCCCATCGCAGTCTACGGGACTTAACTGTTCTTATTATATCTGGCTTCCTATAAAGACCATGTAGTTCATTGTTATGTAGTCTTCTCCATTCACCTGTCTGTTCTTCTCTCTTTGGTCCAAAAATTTTCCTAAGAACTTTATTCTCAAATACTCGTAATCTCCTTTCCTCCCTTAAAGTAAGAGTCCATGTTTCGCACCCATATAGTATAACTGGTAGAACAATAGTTTTATATATTTTCAGCTTAACGTTTTTTGAAAGGAGTTGGGACATCAAAAGTCTCTGCAATGCATAATAGCATGCATTTCCAGAATTGAGCCTATGTTTAATTTCTTTGTGCATCTCATTCCTATTTGTGATTATTGTTCCTAGGTATTTGAATTCAGCCAATTCCTCAAAATTTCCCTCATTTGTCATTAGCTGTCCATTTCCATTATATAATGTATTTCTATGTTTAGATACTTTCGAAATTATGCATTAAAGCTGCCCAGAGATGCATCATTTCCTATTTTATTCAATTTTGTACCGCAGCATGCCATCAAAACTTTACAGGATAAAAAAATGAACAATTCAAATTAATAAGCTGTTGATTTATGATAAATTTGATGTATTATTATTAGGCATTATGTGCAGGTTACTAAGAGCCAAACATACACATTCAATTTTGTATATTACGAAATTTGGGCTGGAAATAAACATTAAGAAACAAAAAAAATGAAAAAAATAGAAATATGTAAAAGGGCAGATAATGACAAATGAGGTAATTTTTAAAAAGAAAATTAACGAACAATAATTACAAAGGGAAATGACACGTAGAAAGTAACTAAATAAACATTAGTATCCATTAATTAAACACAATTATACATCGGAAATGTACATGCACTTACCCATTACTGGGACTCTTTATCATCTCATCTTCCTTAAAAACGTTAAATTCAAAATGAGTAAAACTGTTCTTCTTCCAGTTAACTGAATGTGAAACATGAACTACTATACAGAGGAGGAAAAAATCCTATGCATATTTGAGAATGTAGTTCTTTGGAACTTTTTAAACCGAAGAAAAACAATCAGAGGCAAATGGAGAAGACTGTAAATAACAGCGAACTACATGGCATTTATGGTTAACCAGATGTAATAAGAACAGTCTAATGTAGAAAATTGCAATGGGGAGGATATGACACAATTCAGGAATGGATGAGAGAAGTAAAAATTCCTTGTAGGGAAAGGAGCGGTTAGACCAAGAACGAGGTGGGGAAAATATCTTTAAACATGGAATCAGAGAGGTAAATTATACAAGGGAATATTGGAAAATATGAACTCAGGATAGCTATGTATGTAGTTTATGTCGGTGCTACCATAAACGTAAGGTATCGAGCTAATTAGTTGTGCATAAATATTCTATGAATGGTTCATTTAGTTGGATTTATATATTATTCTACATATTATTTTCTATTATGTTTGGAATTAATCACTTATTCTGAGATGATTGTAAAGAACGAAATCAATTTCATTGATAAAATATTTCATAATGTTCAATCCTACCAATTTTTGTTTAACTTGGTTTTTACTTAATTAATTAATTAATTTTCCATTTTGTAAAATGTACTTCTCCGTTTCTTAAATATTCCTACCTCTCATTGTTCTGAAAATTCAACAGACGTTTGTTGATTGTCCACCGATGTAGTCTCGATGTAGCGTTCTGCCTTGTCACGCAGCAGGCCCGGGTACGATCCCTGCTCGGGAGAAGTTTCCTGGGTGAGGTTTTATTCGGGGTTCTTTCTCACCTGTAAAACAAATATCAGGACACTTTAGGGCCAAAAAGGTCCTCGAACATTATCTGGCCACCATTATCATCAATATCATATTCACCTCATTAGATTATGTTTAGGTTTAAGGCCACTCCTGGCGCGTCATCACTCATCATATCATTGGGGCTGCGTAACCCCGCCTTCCATGCGCCCCAAACTCAGAGGTAGGTTACAATACGCCAATGCCAGGAGAGAATGCCTGAAATGTCGAATGACAATCAGGTGGCATTGAAAAACACACATTTATTGATTTAATGTAGGATATATAATCGATATTAACTTTATTCTCGATCAGCTTTCCATTGACCATTAATTAATCACAATAGACAATTTTAAAACTATATTAACTATTATCAACTCTTTTATTTAGGCATTTGATACGCTACATAAATGTAAGCTATTCTAGTTTGAATTAATTAAATTTCATTTAAATGTATTATCTATTATAAATATTACAGGATGGTACCTGCGTCTACAGCAATAAAACTATAGGAGCTACAGATACAGGATACGTGGACCTTGCCTCAGGAGATGAAGAGAAACTAAAAGTTGCAATTGCCACCATTGGACCAATTTCTGTTGCTATTCATGCAAGTCAATCATCATTCAAATCATATCGTTCAGGTACGAACACTACACATTATTTTATTAAGTACAATTTTATCACTTCACCTCACATTCTTATTCTTCTTACATGGGTTACAGGACCTTCTTCGGTTCCATCCAGTATTTTCACAACCGTTTTTATGTTGTCCTGAAGACCTGCCTCTTAGGCAGGGCGCCCACTGAACAAGCGACAAGCGACAGCAACAAGACACGGATCTGTTACTTTGCTTGTTGCCAGCGTGTATGTGTCTTTATAATCCGTAATATCAAATTGCAAGAAGCCCATTCTTCTGATACGACAGCAACTTGACACCAACTGTTTGTGTTGTGTCGCTCTAAGTGCTGCATGCTCCACTGTTTGTCGTGTCAGTTGTGAGTTGCTCGTATACAAGTGTGAAGATCCTGATTTCAATATAACGTTTCTTGAACTTATTAAAGAATATCCTTGTCTTTATGATACTACATTGAACCAATACAGTAACAGAAATGTTCAAGATCAGGCATGGCATAGGATAGCCATTGAATTGTCGGAATCTGGCAAATAATGAATATTGTATTATTAAAAATACAAACTTATTAAAATTAACAATTGAATTTCCGAAAAATTTTTAATGCCATGATAATTTATTTTCTGTCAAGCCCACAATTCACAAAATAGATTACAATTATGAAAATATTAAAGTATTTTTAACTTTACACACTTGCCCGCAATAAATAAATAAATAAATGTAAAAGTAACAAGTGAATTTCCGAACAAATGATCGTAGAAAAAGCAACTGCGACGTTGCATACGAATCTATGTAATTGAGATATTTACAAATATGCAAACAGTAATTATAGACTCCTTCATTTATCTATTTTCTTTATTTATTTATTTATTTATTTATTATTTATTTATTTATTTATTTATTTATTGTCTAATGCCAACAGGTTGTCTCTTATGACATTTGTGGCTTTCTTCCCTGGCTTTGGCAGAATTATAATCCATTTCTTAGGTTGGGGCACCTGGAAGGCGGAGTTACGTTACCCCGATGATATTATGTGTGATAAATGATAATAAAGCACCAGAAGTAGAATTCTAGACCACAGGCAACCACAGGAATAATTCCCTTTAAGAAAAATTCCTAAAGTTCGACCAGGAATCGAACCCGGGACCTCATGAATTGTAATCTGAAACACTGACCACTAGTCCATGAAGCTGGTGATTTTCTTTATTTATTATTTTTTTTAAATTTAAATAACTTCATAAATAAATTACTCTCTTTTCTTCCTGACATCTTATATTTCTTCCAATTGTTATTTAATACATATTTAATTCTTTGAACACATTAAAAGCACCACTTTCCTCTATATTACCAAGCCAAAACGGATGTACCCAGAATCGCCTTTTACGTTTTCTCTTGTAATAATTGATATTAGCTAAATAAACTAGATCGAGAACATCCTCGTCCTCCGACGACATGTTGTACTTAGAATCAGTCCAGCGAGCGTCAGGTCACTTTGCTGTCATAGTCCGTGTTAGATTAGTGTATTTGTTGTATCACTATCATATCACGATCATCTTAGTGGGCACCCGGCCTTACTCCCTCTGTTGGTAGACTGAAGAACCTACATATCAAATCATTTTAAAAAGTCTAACTATAATGGTTACTATGGAAACTGAAATAAAAAGGTTTTAAGGTAGAATTTGGAACATACAGAAAGAAGACACATATAGATAACTACATTAAAGATTAGGTTGTAACCACATAACTCACAAAGAGGCAGTTTTCAACAGTATGACACATACATTAGTGAACATACCCATGAACAGAAAAATTATGAAAACGAATGTATAGAATGGGGAAGTACAAAAACCTACAGTAGCAGTCCATGCATGACCAGAAAAATATCAATACGAAAGGAAGGCTAATTTAATAAAACAAATAGAAAAACCCATAGAGCCCACAATTTGGGAAAAAATCTGCATTAAAAATATTAATAAACAAATAGAACGGTAATGAGAATTAATCAACTTTGAAATTGCCGGGAACAATTATTTCATTTCAACATTCTTCAGCCTACCAGTAGGGAGCCGGAGATGACACTTCAAGACGATTTAACAATAGTCATGAAAATACTGATGTTGGAACCTAGGATGTTCCCGAAACCGATCTAAAATGAAGATGAATATAAGGCCAGATGCTTACATTTTACTTACATATTACCTCATACTATTAATTCCTAAAAAGTCAATTCCAAAATCACATTAATGTTTCATCAGATGATCGATATGAATAACAGCATGTATTATTATCTTGTTAAATTCCCCTCGGCCAGGTGAAAATACAGGATCTGATATTTGGGGATAACATGCATTTATTAAATGACAAAATCTCAAAACGTTTATGGAATACATACATTTATACTCAGGTTGGACGATAAAGCATGTTTTTCTTAAAAATTCACATTATTTCGTCTAGAGCAAATTACCAATCTACAGTAATTTGAAATCTGTTTACTTAATATAAAATTGCTTGTTACAGGCATTTACTGTGATCCAGATTGCTCATCGAAAGATTTAGATCATGGTGTTTTGGTTGTTGGATATGGTACCGATAAGGAAACAAATCAAGATTACTACATTGTTAAAAATTCTTGGGGTGCAGGCTGGGGTGAAAATGGCTACTTAAAAATGTGCAGAAATCAGAACAATAATTGTGGAATAGCAACACAAGCACGTTATCCTCTGGTTTAGATCAACTGGATATTGAATATCATTAACAGAATACAATATGTGAAAACATAAAAATTATATATTATTATCCATTATCAAATTATTGTAAAAACTTCAGAATTCAATAAATCAAATTTTGAAAAAAACAAATGTAATACTGTATATTTTGATAGACTGTACATACACAAATTGTCACATATATTCTCTACAGTTTCTACTACCTCAAAGGTCGGTAGAAACACTTCAGTGGTTGAGTGGTAGACAAGGCCTTAAGGCCTTAACTCTGCCAGGTAAAATAACGTTATTATTATTATTATTAAAATAAAATAAAGCTATTATTATTATATATTATCTATACCCAAGTTATTGACCATTCCAGAATCCACATATAGTTTATATAAGCAATTAGCTTTACAAAGAATCATAAGAATGCAATTGATTCGTTTCATTAGCTATGGTAGGATACACATTATGAGGAATGAAAGAAACAAGTGTACTACCGTAGGTATCATATATAATATAGGTAAGGAGAAAAAGTTGACGTGGTTAAAGTAAAAATGAGAAAGATTGTGATAGATAAGTTGGATGGGAGGCAGTAAAACACTGTGTCGTATTTATCTACGGACTCAATTATTTCATAATGCATTTAACTTTGGTTCCATCAAAAATGAGTACTCAACGACCAGCAGGTTTATGATGACTAAAATTATATAGTCAGTAAACAAGTTTCTTTGTTCTAATTGATCGCTTTTCAGTCATACAACACATACAGCCTTGTGGTAGATAATCACCAAATTCTTGAATCATGCGTTTATCTTCAAATAAGATCATGGGAGGATTAGCAGCTACACATGCACAAGATACAACAGTTATATTTTCCCCATGTTCACTGCCAATGCATGGACACTTCTTGGAACGTACTAATGGTTCTTTGTGTAAATTCAATCTGCAAACTTTTTCCTCTTCATACGATTTTGTTTTAGGTTTTGCAAAAACATAATTTCGTTAAAATGCATTCTACGTTTTCTAGAATTATCCTCAATAACTACTTTGTTTAATTTTTGGGCCATTGCCAAGTTTAGATTTTGATATTTTCTTATAGATTGTATAGGATCAACCTTTTAAAACTTCCTTTCCAATTTGCAATTAGCCATTTGCTTAACATTAGAAACGTGATGAGTAATAATGTTGTTCTCACTAAACTTGTGTGCACACAACATTAATTGTTAACGGGTACGCCACTTCTGAGAACCGTACTATTCGAGAAAATAACTCAGCGTTCTGTACTTCATTTCAAGTGAACTTTCATCTCAATTTTTTTTAATTCACATTCAGATTTGACATTATACTGAACGTTATTTGTGGAATACCAATTTCTTTTTCAGGTTCATAATTGGACAGTTCTTTGCCTGATGATGGTTTATACAGCTTCATTGAAGTAATTTTGGCTCTATCGATCCTATGTATTACGAGGTTTGAAGTCATAACTAGAGAAAATAATTAAGTATTCTTCAATAATGTTTGTACAAAATATGGCCTACAAGTCAATAATGCATATACTCAATATGTCCTCTCAGTTACAATAAAACATTTCACATATGACATTAGACAAGTGTTATTGGATTTGTAAAGCTTATACATATTTTAATGCAGAATAAATTAATCACGTATTTGACAAAATATAACGCTCGTAGAACTTCAATATCAGTAAAATGATCAGCTTATCTGCATAAAATAAAAACATTTGGAAGATAAGCTATACTAACTGTCTATAAACTCTCCGACGAAACAACTGATAGGAACTGAGCAGAAAATTACATGCAAAGTTGGTAGACATAGCCGGTCAAACATGCAAGAGTTGTCGTCTTTGAGATTCCCGCAACTATGAAAAAATAGCCATTAGGCCATATTCAGTCATAGGCCATATTTTGGACAGTTACCTTATATATGCAAAATAGTTACTCAATCCAAATTCTCTATCTCAGGAAAGACCAACTTACGACCTACGGGCCACATACGGCACTCTTTATATTCTATCTGGCCCCTTCACGTCTGTAGCATTATAATAAATTGAAATATTCAATATGTAGGCCTATAATATTAGTCTTACCAATAATAGAAAGAAAAAAAACTTGTGAAATATGTTATAAACACATAAGAAGACAAATCAATACAAGCTTATAATTATAATTGTAATGATATCTTTAATTAATTGGCCAATTTCATTTTCTGTCAGTCTCCACTACATCTTTCCATCGCATCGTCCATTTTTTTTCTCCCAATGCTGCTCAAAACAACATCAACCTATGTTACTCTTTTCTTCTACCACGTGGCACACAATCTAGTATTCTTCTTGGGGAGCTTGTCTTCCGTCATTCTTTTTATGTGAACATACCAATAGTATACATTTATGAAATTAACAATTGATGCTTGAATATTAACCTTTTGATTCATTTACACTGTTTCTTATTTTATCTCTTCTAGAAATTCCAGCTGAACATCTCCAAAAATCAATTTTGGCAGAATTAAATTTCCGTTTCTGCACCGTATGTCATTATACTCTTTATTGTTGTATTAAAAATCTTTGCTCTACTTTCATAACTTATATTTTGATCCCATAAAACACCATTTGATTGTTTATTTTGGTGAATTATCCATATTTATTGTCTGAATTTCAGCTGTATGACTTCATCTCCACTACTTTTTAAGCCGAAATTTACATATTTCCACATGCTTTTATTTTCCTTGTCCATCTTCTAAAAACATATCTCTTGAGTTATCTTCTATTATTACTACAACTATTATCACCTCATTATGATGGTTGTCCAGCGGCTCGTTCCCTTTCCCCGCAGCAGTCATTAGTAATTACATATAAAGGTGCCGACTACCAACACTACAATTATTCCGTACGTTAATCACTGTTAAGATTGCCGTGTGTCACCCGCTTTTATATAAATGCACGTCTATGAGGCAATACTTTTAGTACTACTGCTACTGCTTTACTTACTTACTTACTCACTGGCACTATCGAACCCGTAGGTTCATGGCCGCACGGACATAAGCTCTCCATACATCCCTATCCTGAGCTAATGCTTTCCAATCATTCCCTGTATAATCTACTTCCCTCAAATCATAGTTAATGTTGTTCTCCCACCTCATTCTTGGTCTACCAACTGGGCGTTTTCCTTCTGGCTTTCCTACAAGAAGTTTCCATGCACGTCTTTCATTCCCCATACGCGCAACATGTCCTGCCCATCGCAGTCTACGGGACTTAACTGTTCTTATTATATCTGGCTTCCTATAAAGACCATGTAGTTCTTTGTTATGTAGTCTTCTCCATTCACCTGTCTGTTCATCTCTCTTTGGTCCAAAAATTTTCCTAAGAACTTTATTCTCAAATACTCGTAATCTCCTTTCCTCCCTTAAAGTAAGAGTCCATGTTTCGCACCCATATAATATAACTGGTAGAATAATAGTTTTATATATTTTCTGCTTAACATTTTTTGAAAGGAGTTGGGACATCAAGAGTCTCTGCAATGCATAATAGCATGCATTTCCAGAATTGAGCCTATGTTTAATTTCTTTGTGCATCTCATTACTATTTGTGATTATTGTTCCTAGGTATTTGAATTCAGCCAATTCCTCAAAATTTCCCTCATTTGTCATTAGCTGTCCATTTCCATTATATAATGTATTTCTATGTGTGACCATATATTTAGTTTCACTGATATTTACTTCCAGTCCTAATTTCTTAGTGTTACTCAATAGTGTGTGCGTGTTGGCCTTTAGTATCTCCTCGCTATCGGCCAGTAGTACTACATCATCAGCATAAACTAACAGCTTATTAATACCATTCAGTTGTAAGCCTTCTTCATTCTCTAAAGATTTAATGGCATGCTCTAGTACAAAATTAAATAGTAGAGGAGATAGTGCATCTCCTTGCTTCAACCCATTCTGGATTTCAAAAGTGTCTGAAAACTGTTTGCCTACACGCACCCTACTCGTTGAGCCATTTAGACACATTCGTATAAGTCTAACTAACTTTTTAGGAATTCCGAACTCCAGCAGGATACTATATAACTTCTCCCTCTTAATTGAATCATATGCTTTTTGGAAGTCTACGTATACTGCCAATAATAATAATGATGATAATAATAATAATAATAATAATAATAATAATAATAATAATAATAATAATAATGATGATAAAAATAATCATACATAACATCTATAATGGGGCTAATGGCTGCCGAAATCCTGATTTTTTTTTTTTCCATTTGGCCCATTAAACAAATAAGTTTGGGCGACTCTGCTATATAAATTTCGATTTTTGTATATGATTCAAAAGTTGTTTTAACATTATATCATGGCATTTTTAATTACTTGAACCGTAATGGGAAATCCACATCAAATTAGCTTAATAGAAAACAAGGCTTTTCAGACCATTTGACAGTCGCTCTACGTATTCCAAACTATGTACCGTAGATTTACTTCCAAGAAAATAAATTATTATACACCTTATCAAAGAAGATATTGTAAAATGGGTTGAGAGTTAGAGTGTGCCATTGTCATTTCCCGAAAACTGAGACGTATTAAATTAAAGTTGATTGCATAAATAATCGAATGCAATAAATTGTAACTAAATAGTTCTTTTTGTAAAGAAGTGTTGATGAAAGTACGAGCCACGGATAGAAACAAGAAAAATAAACATCTTATCTAAATATAAAATCACAAACTGTGCAGCAATAACTTTCGGTGGCACGAGGGTCTCGCCAGGGCGTATATTAGATTAATTTATTTTTGGGTTCTACCGATGTGAAGGACAAGGATTTCGATGATCAGTAACAATAATGAGGTGTGTAATTAATTAAAGAGGGTTTATTTTGTTAACCTTTTATGAACAACACAATACACAACGAATTAATAATATCTTGAAGACTACTTGAGCAAATCTAGACTTCCCTAGTATATTTTACATACGATAGATTTATTCACACTTTTAGGTAATAATATTAGATCAACAGGCTCCTCGGAATACTCGTTATGTGATAAAATTGCCCACTATGTTTTCGTAAGGGAACTACTGGCTTCTCTATGTATGTACTCGTATGGGAGTTACTGGCCACACTCTGATCGTAAGAGAACAACTGGCCACACTCTGTGTGTGTATGAGCTACTAACCAAACTGTGTTAACAATAACATTTTTTGGCTTTTTATATTAATTTCCCAAGGAAGTTTTAAAATTGGCTCAAGTATTCATTTTAACAAAATTTATTATTTTGCAAATTTGACCATATTCAACACATCAATCAAACTTACACTTTTATAATAAACATTAGTTTCGCTTCGCTAGGTATATGTACCTGCCAACCCTTGAGTTACTTTAACCACTGTACAACAAAAGCTTACTGTGTGGTCCAAAATAATAACCAAATTAATTCTAGGAATTACTAATGCTACAACTGACAGGTATTTCAAAACACGGAATTAGCCCACTATAACTGTACAAGTATGACTTGCTGAAGTGGGCCACCGTCAAACACTTTAATACTGCATATGTTTCCAAATGTTACACTCTAATTGAACCCTGGAAGTTACTACACACCTTATGGGCTACGCCAGTGTCCCCGCTACGTTCAGGGGTAAATGTTGCCAAACTCATCATAACGGTATTTGTTTGTTTAGGGAGGTATGGACTGGCAAGGTTAGCAGTACGTTTTTCCAAATCTTTGTACTACACATTAAAAAAACATAGTATTCCTTTTACGGCATGCAGAATACTTTATATACCCGAGCCGTCATATCTCCGGCTTTGAAGTTTAGGTTATGCGAGGGGTAAAGGGAGAATTCGTCCTCTACTTCCAATAACAATACGGTTGTAGAGGGAGTAGATATCTGCCAAGACCAATCACTGCTCTTGACGCAGGTATAGCGCGCTAATAAGGTTTCAAATTGCTGAGATGTTGTCAGCTGCATGTTGCTAACCGCAATACATAAAGCGGCCACTCCCACTGATTATCCATATCGGCAACACTGTCGTCAAAACGTCAAGGCCGGAGAATCAGTGGCTGCAGTATAGTATATGAGAGTCGACACGTGCTCAGTGACAATTGATACCTGTTTTATTTTTTTCTTTAAGAGGGGATGGCTCTTACGGCTACAATTTACAACTCTGGAGCTGCTGTTTTGCATAGTTCAGTTAAATACCGTTAAAATGGCAACCGAGTTCCATGTTTCAAATGCACTGTAACTTCCTGGCTTGAATCAGATTGTGGCTTTGACTATTTAACTCATGCCCCAAATGGGAGTCAGTGACCAATCTTATTTCAATCATTTTTTATTTACAACCAATCACAGACTTTTTCACCTCGATATTATTAATTTAATTTTATCACTTTAAAATCAAGCTCCTCCCTTTTATCGTTCTGAAAAGGTCATAGCATTATTTTTCAATGACCAATGTGATAACTAGATTCTATATATAGTGCACGATTGTAAACGGATAGTGCTTGCGGGAGATAATATAAAACATTTGTAGCAATTGATTATACCACACAAAAAAAGGAACCACTGTTTGCACTTTCTTAAACGTATTATTTCGCAGGAATGTACTCCCAGAAAAATATAATTGACATATTTACATCATAGGGCATCAGATATTAATTAATAACCTATAACGTTGGTTATAATTTTCTCCACTAGGGTGCATTCCTACAATATTGCGAACCTTTGGCAGTACATAATAAGATCTGGTTGCAGTTATGAACAAATAAAGCGTAAGAATCATTTCTCATTTGTTTTCAAACATAGCCGTTTACATTAAATATATTAATATTTTTAAATAATTAGAGTTAGATAGTCCACTGTTGTGATCTCGAGGTAGCGTGCTGCCTTGTCACGCAGCGGGCCCGTGTTCGATCCCCGGTTGGGACCGTTTTTCTGGGTGAGGTTTGGATCGGGGTTATTCCTCACCTGTAAAACAAATGTCAGGAAAACTTTAAGGTCCAAACAGTCCCAGAAATCATATGGTTATCATCATAATCATCCTTATCATTATCATTCTTCACCAGTGTGGAAAGCAACGAGAAGCTACCACACTTACAATTCACTAGTAAAACTGCAAGCATAGCATGAAAATTCTATGATTACAGTGAAGACCTGCCCTCGGGCAGAACTACTATTGAGGGATAGTTAGATAATGATTTGTGAGTGATCGGTTTAATTTTATTCGTTAAATAGTCCTAAAAATGCCAGTCCTGATATCCAAAGTGAGGAGTGAATTTATGAATAATTTGGAAATCACACGTGGCATAACTTATGATAAAATGTAGGAAATTGGTGGAATGTAAGGTAAGAGGGACTTAAGGTATTCACATTTAGATTAGTTATTTTCACTGCCCCATTACAAGGGTATTGCAGTAACCATGGAGATGGAACAACAGATGTACTTTCATATACTTTGTAACTCTTTTCACTATAAACAATTAATGTCTATAAACTTTCATGGTAACATTTTATTCTAACTTTATATATATTTATTTTATTTGATTACTTAGTATATCCATCAATCCATAGTAATTCTGCCCGAAGGCAGGCCTTCACTGCAATCATAGCATTCTCATGCTTTGCATGCAGCTTTACTAGGGAATTGTAACTTAGTATATAAACCATTCAATGTTCAATAAATGTACCTTTCGTTCACGTACACGTTCTTTGCGCAAGATTAAATTTAATTTGGTAAATTCTGGCTGTTTTGTTTTCTTTACAACAAAGGGTTTACCTTTTTTCTCAACTGTTTAACTCAATGCACAGAATCATGTAAGAGAAGAAAACTATGAGTTTACATTCAGCTAAGTGAAGAGTAGAGAAGTTTCTGACACTCTCGATTAAAGAAAAACCTAATTAAAAAAAATATAGTCTATTTTATTATATTTAACTATGAACGTTTGAAACATAGCATCATAATGTACCTATATGTTGGTACCAATTTTGTCCACACATATAACTTAATAAATCTTAAGCAATTGCCCATGTACATGAACACCTACAATGTACATCCAGAATTTATATTTATAAAAACATTATGTTTGTAGTGAGATCAGGCAAAGGCAATGTTTTCTCCGATGATTTGTCTCAGTAGGAAAACTTTTAGTAGTATTAAATTCTGCCACAATTCAATATTATAATTATAATAGTAATAATACTTTATTTATTTTGGCAGAGTTAATGCCATAAGGCCCTCTCCTCCACTCAACCAGCACAAATACAAATAAATATTCGACAAATATAGATATACACTATACTAATTATAAACAGTTAAAGATACAATAAATGTAACAATGTAAATGTCATGTACAAACAACATTTTATAGGGTAATAACAATAATGATACGATAATAATAATAATAATAATAATAATAATAATAATAATAATAATAATGTAAATATGATACATTATACGGGAAACACCAATTAATATATATATATATATCTTACACTGGATAATAATGAAGTCGAGTTTAGAGCAAATATAAATTTAGATTTCTTTTAAAAGATGCCAATGTCCGGCAGCCCCTTATTTCTTGTGGTAGGGAATTCCAGTTGCGAGAAGTGGAGATGGTATATGACATGGAGTGATGTGATGTCCTATGTTGCGGCATATTAAGTAAGAGACTATGTTGTGATCTTGTGTTTAAGTTATGGTTTGAGGATAGATACTGGAAACGGGATGATAAATAATTGCGAATCGAGGTATGTGGGATCTTAAATAGGAGAATTAGACAGTGCGATTTTCTTCTCTCTTTTAGATGTAGCCATGACAATTCGTGGAATAATGGAGAAATGTGATCGTTTCGAACATTAAATATGAATAAATATTATCAGGTATCTTGTGTCTTGGTTCATGTTTTCTACATTCATGTTGCAGTACTAGAGGAGAAGTAGAATTCAACTGCTTCAAGAGTACACGGGACAGCAATTTATTTCTAAGAACAAGATAACTGAGGAACATAGTCCTGCAAACTGGAATATAATTTTCACCATGAATAAAAGCATTCAATCTAACGAGGAATAATGTTAATGTTTGTGCAGTTTCTCACGACGAATCATTAATTTAGACTTGACTGCTTACCTTCTTCATATAATGCATAAAAGCATGCTGCTGAAGACAATATTCTGCGCCTTTTTACACTCGTAACATACACATTTTATGCAAGATGTATTTTTGTTGATTAATATTAAAATAGACTAGAATGAATCCTACACAACATTCCGCACATTTCCATCACTCAAACATTCGAGTTATGATAACCACATTTGCAGTCTTTGTCAACATACATTTTCGAAGATGTTGATTTCCTCACATTAATATATTCCTGTTCTATATTCCTTCTCCTTTTTCTCACATTTTGCACCCACTGATCACAATGTCTCTTAAGTTCCAACATTTAATGTAATTTTGATTATCTTCTTCACTTATTCTAAGGCTAGTAGACCTGACAGAATCACTGTTCTGGTTCTTTGCTTGCTTAAAGAGTGCTTGGCCAGACAAGACGAACAATAATTTTGAAGATATATTTTATTTGATAGAGAGTGTATATTTATTTCCTTTTACGCATGAGTTAGAGAAATTATATTTCATATCTCACCTCATAAAGTTGCGTGATTTCACGATACCGGTTTTCACGATACTAACAGCAGTATTCTAGCAGTAGTATCAAAGGTGTGTAAAAATAAATTCTAACACAACAATATATATGTATGTATGTGTGTATCTGTATGGCTGTGTGTGTATGTGTGTGTGTGTGTGTATGTGTGTGTATGTGCGTGTATGTGTGTGTGTGTGCGTGTATGTGTGTGTGCGTGTATGTGTGTATGCGTGTGTGCGTGTAAGTGTGTGTGTGCGTGTGTGTGCGCGTGCGTGTGTGTGCGTGCGTGTGCGTGTATGAGCGTGTGTGTGCGTGTGTGCGTGCGTGTGTGCGTCCATGTATGTGCGTGCATGTGTGTGTGCGTGTGTGTGCGTGTGTGCGTGCGCGTGCGTGTTTGCGTGCGTGTGTGTGTGCATGTCCCTGCGTATGCGTACATGTACGTGTGCGTGTGAGAGTGTGTGTGCGTGTGCGTGTGTGAGTGTGTGTGTGTGAGTGTGTGTGTGCGAGCGTGTGTGTGCGTGTGTGTGTGTGTATGTGTTTTTGTATGCACAACGTAAGATGGATACAAAAGGAAAACTACAAAAAGTACAAAACTTCAACATTCTACAAAACAAAAAGTATTTTTGTTAACTGGTGTTAACTTAAAATTCTTCATAAATTATTTAAATTTCATGAGCAGAAAAATAAAAATTAACTCTTACAATTTTTGTTGTAGCTGGTTATCAAATAAAACTAAATATATGGTCACACGTAGAAATGCACTATATAATGGAAATGGACATCTAATGACAAATGAGGGAAGTTTTGAGGAAGTGGCTGAATTCAAATACCTAGGAACAATAATCAAAAATAGGAATGAGATACACAAAGAAATTAAACATAGGCTGAACTCTGGAAATGCCTGATATTAAGCATTGCAGAGATTCTTGATGTCCCAACTCCTTAAAAAAACGTTAAACTGAAAATATATAAAACTATTATTCTACCAGTTAATTTATAGGGGTGCGAAACATGGACTCTTACTTTAAGGGACGAAAGGAGATTACAAGTATTTTGAGAATAAAGTATTTACGAAAATTTTTGGGCCAAAGAGAGATGAACAGACAGGTGAATGGAGAAGACTACTTAACAATGAACTACATGGTCTTTATAGGAAGCCAGATATAATAAGAATAGTTAAGTCTCATAGACTGCGATGGGCGAGTGGGGAATGAAAGACTTGCATGGAAGCTTCTTGTAGGAAAGCCAGAGGGAAAACGCCCAGTTGGTAGAGAAAAGGATGAGGTGGGGGAATGATATTACCTATGATTTGAGGGAAGTGGATTATACAGGGAATGATTGGAAAGCATTAGCACAGGATAGGGATGTATGGAGAACTTATGTCCGCGCGGTCATGAACCTACGAGTTCGATAGTGCCAGTAAGTAAGTAAGTAAGTGAGTAAGTACGTTGGTTATCAAACTTATTTAAGACTATGTTTTAACGATTAAAGTTATTAGATTGTAATTCAGAGCTAAACATAAAATGTTCGACGGTTTTAAGCCAGAAGCCTCTTATTTCACATGTGAAATTTTGTGTCTTGTAAATATATTAAACTGGATTCACAGCATTACTTCCCTTCTAATTAATGCCATAGTCAAAACAGGTATATCTTCAAAATACCCATCTACCGTAACCAGGTTTAAAGCCTGAAGTCCCAAAGGTATAGTACATCAGGTCTCACCAAAAATAATTATATGCAGAATCAGTGAGAATGTAGAATTCATTTACTTATTACTGAATCTGCGTTTAAACAACAGCAGGACATGAGACACGAATGGGGAATGAAATAATTACATGGAAGCTTCTTGTAGGAAAACCAGAGAAAAAGCGCCCACTTGGTAGACCAAGAATAAGGTGGGAGAATAAAATTAATTATGATTTGTGGGAAGTAGGTTATACAGGGAATGATTGGAAAGCATAAGCTCAGGAAAATGATATATGGAGAGCTTATGTCCGCGCGGCCATGAACCTGCGTGTTCGATAGTGCCAGCAAGTAAGTGAGTAAGTATCATAATATTGTATAAAAATTTTAACATGAACTTTTGCATCACATGTTATTTATCTTATATTTAGAAAATATTATTGCAGGAAGAAATGTTTACATAAGTAAACAGAAATTATTGCTTACATAAAACCTAATGAGTAATAGATTTATTTTCGCAATATATACATATGTTGAAGTGAACCACTGTTTAGTCAGAATATATTCAGTGAATATATCTGTATTTAATTTATATATGTTAAATTAGTTTACTTATTTTTACTGCTTTACAGTACTTGGATTTACTTCCTCTTTTTCCTCTAAATGGAACCAATATGTGGAACAATGAAATATATTACCTAGAAACGGATTTTTATGTACCGGTAATAAAAGTTAAGATAGCAACCTAATAATACACCTGATATATATATATATATATACATATATATAACTTTTTTAAATATGTAATACTCACTAGTTTACAGTTTTATAATCATAAGTTAGAGAGTTCTTCGATTCCTTTATATAATCTGGTATGCAGAGACGATGTCAATAATTACAGTGCAAAGACATTATCGGAGGGAATATGGAGGAAATGCACCTGATGGGAAGACCATTAAGGCATGGTTTAAGACATTTCTGGCGACTGGAACCGTTAAAAATAATTAGAGGGTGATCGTACATATGTTTCAGAAGAAATTATTGAAGCATTACAGCAGGATAGAGGTGTTTTAGCGAGTGGCAAATGAAAATCCTGAGTTTCTGTTTCGTTTAATTCCGGCCTCATTTCACAATTCCGCATACTTTGTTAATTATGATTAATTAAAATGTGGAAGGTTTGAATCGGACACGCTGTATACTTACTCTGAAATTGAGGAAAGTGACTCTAGAGGTTCAAGTGACATTGACCATATTACAGTTGCAAAAGTCATTGTTAAAACGGATGATGGTGGTCATGATAAATAGGTTACAAATATGATATGGGAGAATACGGATAATTAAGTCGAACAAATACTTTTTTTTTTAGTGAGAAAGATTGAAGTTCAAAATGTCAGTACAATTCTAGAATGCTTTGAATTATTACTGGTAGAATAAAATAATCGAAGCTGTACTACCTACTATAAAGCATATTTTTAACTCTCACTACAAACTACTACATATCCCTCATTGTGGAAACAAGCCCTCGTACGCCCACTGCCTAAAGTTAAAACGCCCTCAACCCCGAACGACTTTCGACCCATTAGCATTTTACCTACTCTTTCAAAAGCTCTGGAACGATTAGTCCATAAACAACTGACTGACCACCTAAATGAACACAACCTTCTAGATCAATTTCAGTCAGGCTTCAGGACAGGACACAATACAAATACTGCTCTACTAAATATTTGCGAAGACATACGCGAAGCTGCTGATAATCGAAAACTTACCATTCTTACATTACTGGACTTTAGTAAAGCATTCGACACGGTAGACTTGGACTTATTGTTGCATAAACTTAAAAACCTCTTACTCTCTGATAGTGCCACGAAATGGTTCAATTCCTACCTTCATGAGCGCCAGCAATCTGTTATAGGAAATCATACATTAGGTTCTTCTTGGTCCTTCCGTAAAGCTGGGGTTTCACAGGGTTCGGTACTTGGACCTTTGCTTTTTTCAATCTACATAAATGACATATCTAACTCCCTAAAGCATTGCAAACATAATTTATTTGCAGACGACATGCAAATCTACATCCACACAGACAAATATTCACTAAATGACGCTGTTGCCAAAATTAACGAGGATCTTGACTCACTAATGACTTGGAGAGTTAAATATGGATTGCAATTAAATCCTACAAAGTCACAATCAATCATTATGGGTCATCAGAGACTATTATCTACAATTAACCTAAACACAGTTTCGCATGTGTCACTAAATGGAGTTCAAATCCCTTATAGTGAGACAGTAAAAATTCTTGGAGTTTTTATTGACAAAAAATTAAATTGGAATACACAAATAAACTATACATGCAAAACAGTCTTCTCAATACTACATTCATTAAATCGTGTACGAAATTGTTTGCCATTCGCCCTTAGGAAAATGTTAGTAGAAACACTTGCAATGCCCCATTTTGATTATTGTGACACTCTTTTTACAGACTTAAATATTATTTCCACTCAAAGACTTCAACGTGTTCATAATTCTTGCGCACGTTTTATTTGTGGTATTCGCAAATTTGACCATGTTACACCGTCCCTGGAACAATTATCGTGGCTTCGTCTAAGAGATCATAGAACTGTCTATTCCCTATCCCTTCTCTATAAAATACTTCACACATCATCGCCTAATTATTTATCACGCCGCTTCATCAGACTATCCGACACACATACTCTTGACACTCGATCCCATCAGCACATTGTCCTTTATATCCCTCCTCATCACACCGTATATTATTCATTATCTTTTACGGTGTCACCAAAACATGGAATTCCCTTCCGCCCTATGCCAGAGACTGTCAAACTATAACATCCTTCAAAAACAAACTAAAGAATTATTTAATAACAAACTAACTTATACACCTCACTGATAGTATTCTTTTAGCAATATGAATATATTTAATTATTTATGTAAATAATATTAAGAATAACAAATATTTTTATTTATTTTAATGTTGAGTGATTCCGGGTTATGTGGCCGTGGTCCATAGTTGGTGTTGATACCAGACGTTTCGTCCTCAACTGCGGAGGGCATCTTCAGTGGCGAGTGCTTCTAGGCGTGTTTCCTGGTCGGAAGATCTACTTAGAGTGAGCGCTGCGGACGTTGTGAACGTTGTATTGGTACTAGTGGTGGGTGCAGGGTGAGTGGGCGTGGCTCTTGCTGATTGGCTAATGGTCGTCTCCTTAATGTCCCTAGTGTTAATGCATTTATTTTCTAGTGTATGATACCAGGCCTTAGACAGTTTAATACCTTCCTCCTTTCTGTTAATATTTTCCTTATGCTTGTATATAAAAAAGCCCATCGCATATACGACCGTACTGAACGTGCTCTACTCAGAGAACGCATCCAACAAACACGGAAGGAGTTAGCAACCAACGACGCAGAACTCTTTACACTTCACATAACAATCAGTAACAGCATTCCTTACCATGATTGGAACAAGATCGACAGCATTACATACAACTCAAGTGAAGCAACCATGTTAAAGTCTACTAGAACGCAATGAAGAAATTCGACTTTCTAAAAATGCAATCGCGACCCTTACAGCAATCAGTCGGTCTACAACATACCGTAACAAACCTGTCATCACGCACGCTGTCAACTGAAGAAACATCTGTACTATCAAAAGGAGGCAACTACGCCATCACACTCACATCAATACCTGTAGAGGATATTATCTCTAACATCGAGGCAAGCATCAAGAATCTCCCCTTGCAAACAACTGATGAAATTCGTTATGAAGCTGCAAGAATACTCCGTCGCGCCCAACCACCGAAAAGCAATTTAACTAAGAAGGAGAGACTAGCGCTAAAAACTTTAAATAATGATAATAATATCACCATTTTACCAGCCGATAAAGGAAACTCTACAGTTGTTATGAATACACACGAATACAAAGAGAAAATAATAGAGATTCTGACACCAGATACATATAAACCTATCAAGCGAGACCCTACATCCGGTATTCTTCGAAAAACCAACTATCTTATCAAGCAATCGTCCTTGCCAGAATAAATTAAGAAGAAATTACGCGTATCCGAAGCTCAACCTCCAAGACTCTATGGTCTTCCAAAAATACACAAGAACAACATTCCACTCCGGCCAATTGTCAGTGCCATCGGTTCCCCGACCTACTTACTGGCAAAGCATCTTACAGGACTTCTGAAACCACTCCTTGGAAAAACGGACAGCTACATCAGAGACTCGACACATTTCATTGAGAGACTACGGAATATAAACATAACATCTCAAGATATACTGGTTAGCTTCGATGTGGTTTCCCTTTTCACCATGGTGCCGGTAAATGAGACCATGGACTACATTAGACAGATTTTCACACAAGAAATATCCAATTTATTCAGGCATGTACTAACTACTACTTACTTCCAATGGAACAACAGCTACTATGAACAGACCGACGGAGTAGCCATGGGCAGTCCTCTAAGCCCAGTAGTAGCGAATTTTTTCATGGATAAGTTCGAAGAAGAAGCACTAAAAACAGCTCCCAAGTCTCCAGAACATTGGTTTCGCTATGTTGATGACACAATCGTAGTATGGAGACATGGCAGTGAAGAATTGGAACGTTTCCTTCAACACCTTAACAGCAGACACAACAAAATACAGTTCACAATGGAAAAAGAAGATAATGGAAGACTTCCTTTCCTGGGTATTCAAATAATAAGGACTGGCAATGGGGAAATTCAACATACAGTTTACAGAAAACCTACACACACAGACCGATATCTGCACAAAGACTCTAACCACCATCCAAGACAAAAGCGAGGTGTCATTAAGACACTGTTCGACAGAGCGACTAAGTTATGCCAACCACAACACCTTAAACAAGAACAACACCATCTGTTCAATTGTTTCCAGAAAAATGGCTACACATCCAAGGAAATAAGACAAACCATACATCCACGAAGACAGCACGTCAGAATGGATAACACACCCTCAACCAGCATAGCCTACTTACCATATGTACAAAGAGTCACAGATCGTATCGGAAAACTCCTACGAAAATACAACATAAAAACAGTTTACAGACCTACAAGAAAAATAGAAGACTGCCTTCGCTCAGCTAAGGATCCTCGGCCACCTCTGTCCACTTGCGGCGTATATCGACTTCCTTGTCCGTGTGGTAAATCATATATAGGGACCACGAATAGAAGTATAGCCACCCGTTTATCAGAACATAAAAGAAACTGCAGACAAGGAGAAATGGATAAATCGGCTGTAGCAGAACATGCCATTATGAATGGACACTAGATTCTATTCGATGATACACAAGTTTTAGCCACAACTTCCTACTATTTCCCTAGATTATACCGAGAGGCTATAGAAATATACAAGCATAAGGAAAATATTAACAGAAAAGAGGAAGGTATTAAACTGTCTAAGGCCTGGTATCATACACTAGAAAATAAATGCATTAACACTAGGGACAATAAGGAGACGACCATTAGACAATCAGCAAGAGCCACGCCCACTCACCCTGCACCCACCACTAGTATCAATACAACGTTCACAACGTCCGCAGCGCTCACTCTAAGTAGATCTACCGACCAGGAAACACGCCTAGAAGCACTCGACACTGAAGATGCCCTCCGCAGTTGAGGGCGAAACGTCTGGTATCAACACCAACTATGGACCACGGCCACATAACCCGGAATCAGTCAACATTATGATTACCGGCCGTGAAAGCCTGCATTCAACTTATATTTGTTTTGTTTTAAATATTGTATAATCGTAAAATTAGTTTTCTATATCTCATTATTTTCCTGTTTTTTATATACACTAGACAGGGACAATTTAATATGCCTTGCTTGTATACATTTTATTATTAGTTTTAGTCTTAATTTTAACTAATATTAACTGGTTGTATTATAGATCGTAATATGTATATTAGATATTATCTTTTGATCAAATTTTTACTTAGTGTTTAATATTAGAGTTAATTCAGATTGATATATTCTTATGTAATATATGTTTGTCCTGGTGAGTGGAAGAGAAGGCCACATGGCCTTAACTCCACCAGGCTAAATAAATCTAATCTAATCTAATCTAATAGTGCGAGCTACATGTTATCACAGTGATGAAATATTTCTATAAAGTACCGAGATCAATACTTTAGGAAATTTATTTATTGCAAAACATAAAATGCTGTTGTCATCAATAAAGAACAAGAACTTAAATATAGCTTCGATAAATGTAAGGAAATATATTAACCCATTCGCTTCAAACGACGATGTTAACTCGCTTAACTCTGCTGTTATATATTTTGCAACATTTTGTACATCCCTTGGCAGGGTAATCTCCTGTTAACATTTATGTCATCTGAAGTACCGTTATCTTCTGCTTGTTTTGAGTGTCAGAAAATAGACTATATAATTTACGGTGACTTAAATGCTGTTTCTGGGGAAATGCATTGATCATTTAAACCTGAAGCCAATGGGTTAATGGGAAAACATAGCTGACAAAAGAGCAAATGAGAATAGAAACGGGTTCCTCTTGTTAAATATTATTGCTACGAGATTTGAGGTGGTTAGATACAAAGGGGTGTAAAAGATATTTTTCTTAAAATCGAGTTTGGTGCAATACTACATTCTTCAAGTAAAATTTTATTTAGTGGAAAAGGGATATAAGTGTGTATATTTTAGAAGTAATTACAGTTCGATTATTATTATTTTCTATATACACAACTTCAACTTCAATCTTGTTTTTCTCAATACTGAAAAACTTCCACACGCACTCCATTATATCTAACTTACACAATTCATACTAGATAGGACATGAAAAACCTGTGGATGGAATCAATTAGACAGAAAACACTACGATGGTAATCAATTAGGGATTCACCTCAAATCATATCTATCCACAATGATATTTCTAAGAAAATAATATCTAGACATAACTCAATATTCACAATATCTACATGAAGTTAATGTAAGAAATTAATATGTGTGGAATGTGGAATCTAATAATAGCACACTTTTGGAATCCATACATATATATATATATATATATATATACACACATTTGTTTTTCTATGATTGAAAAATGGATTTAATATTGTCATTTTGTTGAGCAGTGTTCATTTTACTCCAAAAAGAGTTGGGAAATACAAAGGGAATGATTATATTCACATATCTACACAAACCCGTTTATCTCTATAATTTATACTTCCATTTACACCCTAACGCGATGGGTCTTGAATGTCCTTGGTCTACCGGATGGCTGCTGGCCTCACATCCACATTTGATAATTACGGAGGGAGACAATCATCTGGCCAGAGTAGCGGTGACATGTTATTAGCGTATCAATCCCCCAGTCGTTATAACTCATTTTCCCAATCTTCAGCAACTAAATATATTGTAGCTATTCAAATGTCTCCTTATGCTGGATGGGCAACGGTCCAATACTGTATGAAATTCCATTAGAATGTTTTTCCCTCACAGAGACTCGATCCAACGCAAGTTCCGAACCTCTGATCCAAGGCATTTTGCCTCAATCACTCCGCTACAGTATGGAACTTACACATCTATATTGATATTATAAAAACTTTTCGAGGTGTATCAAAATGGAGGACGAAGCACTTTACGGTTGCTTGCCTCACATCCACATTTGTTAATCACAGTGATAGACGATTATCCAGACAGTGCAGGGGTGACATGTGACCTGCATATCGGGTCCTCCAGCCGTTATAGCTTGTTTTTCATTCTGGAATCACTACTTATTATAGCTACCAACATTTCTCATTATGATGGGTGGGAACCTATCCCATATTGACCGAAATTCTAAAAGCGTTATTTTTTTTCTCCACAGAGACTCGAACTTGGGCAAGTCTCATAGCTCTGTGAAAGGCATCTTGCAATAACCAATCTGCTACAGTGCGGGACATATACATCTATACAGATATTATAAACACTTTTCCGAAGTATTTCAAAATGGAGGGCGAAGTAGTATTCACAAGGAGACAATAAACCAAGACTCAAACATCCTTATTCAGCATCCATTATGAAAAATAAGACACACAGGTTGTCACTAGATGTCATGTTAAAGACGTAAAAAAGAAAAATATACAACAACAATATAACATGTGTTTTCACATATTCAAGAATTTAATGATATGATGGATACAAAAATCTATGGTGTTGTTAAAAAATAAATAAACAACTTAAACTCTCTATAAAATAATCTTATTTATGTTAATTGGTACTAACTCGATATTTTCCACAAATTAACTTGAATCCAATAGTATCATATGCAGAAAAATAATTACTTACTTACTCACTGACACTATCGAAGCCGTAGGTTCATGGCCGCGCGGACATAAGCTCTCCATATACCTCTATCCTGAGAAAATGCTTTCAAATCATTCCCTGTATATTTTATTTTCCTCAATTCAAAGTTAATATTATCCTCCCACCTCATTCTTGGTCTACCAACTGAGCGTTTTCCCACTGGTTTTACAACCAGAAGTTTCCACGCACGTCTTTCATTCCTCCATTCGTGCCACATATCCTGCCCATCGCAGTCTACGAGACTTAACTCTTCTTATTATATCTGGCTTCCTATAAAGGCTATGAAGTTCATTGTTGTGTAGTCTACTCCATTCACCTGTCTGTACACCTCTCTTTAGTCCAAAAATTGTTCTAAGTACTTTATTCTCAAATACTCGTTCTCTACCTTTCCTCCCTTAAAGTAAGAGTGTAGGTTAACAGTTTTATATACTTTCTGTTTAACATTTTTTTAAAGTAGTTGAAACATCAGAAGTCTCTCACAAGCAGAAAAATAAAAATATTAATTGAATTTTTAAAGTTAATTAATAATGAGTGTAATTCTGAAGAAGTGACTGATTTCAAATACACAGGAACAATAATTACAAACAGGAATGAGGTAAGCAAAGAAATTAAACTCTGCAATTATGAAATTAAATTCTGCAAATGCGTTACAGGATCTCTTGTCGTCCCAACTCCTCTAAATAATATTAAACTGGAAGTATGTAAAACAGTTACTCTCCCACATATATTACATGGATGCAAAACATGGACTCTTAGTTTAAGAGTCGAGAAAATAATGCTAGTATTTGAAAGTAGAGTTCTTAGAAAGAAAATTTGGACCAAAGAGAGTTGGAACAGACAACAGACAAGCAAATGGAAAATACTACATAACAATGAACTGCATGATCTAAAAAGCAGACCAGATATAATAAGAAGAGTTAAGTTTCGTAGACTGCAGTAGGAAGGATATATGAAACAAATGGGAACAGAAAGTAACAATACCCGAGGGAAGTGTAAAGTAGGTAACACAAAGAATGAGATGGAAGAATAACATTAAGCATGATTTGAGAGAAGCAGATTATACATGGCATTGTTTAGTAACATTAGCTCAGGATAACAATATATTGAGAAATAATGTCTACATTGTCTCGATTGTGCCAATAAGTGAGTTAGTTAGTTATAGAGAATTGTATTTTTATTTAACAGATATTTTAACGGCTAAGTTCATTAGAGTTACATTTCAAAGCTGGCACTAAATTACTTTTTTTTTAAGTAGCTTCTTATATCTAATATGAGCATCTTTGTGAATCATAACCCTAAAAACTGGATGCACAATGTTTAGTTGCGTTCCACGTTATGCCATAGTCAGGATTTTACACTGTGGAAACATCCATCGACCCCAGCCAGGTAAATATACACAAATGAATGTAGGCATGATCATTACGTGTCACTAAAAATTCACATTACAAAAAAACATTATAGACATTATTTATTACTATATCTGAGTTTGAAATAAAATAGATTATCACTACATTGCATTATAGATAAACGTAAACTTTGTGCATCACATGTTAATTTTAGCACATTGAAACAACATCAAAGATCATGAAAACATATTTGCGAATTTTCAAAGATAAGAAAATACCAAAATAGAGATAATAGTTTAGAAGAAGTACAAAGAACAATTGTTAGTTTTATATATAAATGTCTTGAAGGGACCAAATGTTCAGTCTGCATATCAGAAAATATTCGGTGAGTATGCCTAATATATTTTACTTATTTTATATTAGCGATTATTCTTTCATTTGTTGGCTATATAATATTTAAACTTTAATTTTTCTTCTAAACGGGAGCAATATACAATTAATATAACTATAGAATACTATTGGTCAGGTAACTGATATTCAGTATGCCTTCTTTTAATTTGAAACTTAATTCTGGCAAAGATTCTTAATATACAATTCAAATATAAATTGAAACCTTACAAGTCAACACATAGGACTATAGTATTTATAACAATTAAATTTGTAATGTTGTGACAGTTGTCTCAACAAATTAATGTGTCTTAGAAGCATTACCCCATATAATATAATACTATTTTATGTGATGAAGTGTAAAGTATAAATTCATATTTCTATTGTCATTTCCCAACAATTTCTTTTTTCAATCTCAACTTCATTTTATTATCTCAGTACTTTTATAAGTTCTTTATATCTGTCACTGTATAAGCTAAGTACTTTTTTATTGCGCGACAACATTAGGGATTTATTAGCTTACCAACAGAGTATTGGACTCACTTCCACATGTGTTAATCACAGAGGTGGAGGATTCATATAGGGGTGGCATTTTGTCTGTATGTCGGATATCCCAATCATCATAGCTGATATTCTCAACTTTGAATCTCTACTTATAATTGATTTTCAAGTTTCTCTTGATGCTGGATGGCACCACTCCAACATTAGCCGAAATTTGAAAAGAATATTTCTTCGTCCATGGGAAAACAAATCAGTTTGTGTTTTGTATTTCGGCAGTAAGCATAATATTTGTACAATTTTGCTCGAGTGACCATAATCTCAATACTAATTTAACAGTTATATATATATATATATATATATATATATATATATATATATAAAAGACGTTTTTATTCAATACTTCGCTTATTATTTATTAAGTAGAGTCGCTAAAATTAAGCATATAAAACTACTACAAGACTAAATTAGGTAAATTATAAAGCTAAAATGGTTTAATCGTATCATTGAATACTTTATGTAATTCTTCTTAAGTTTTGTAATTTTCCTGTGTCTTTTCAAAATTCTATATAGCTAGTCTGCATTCCTCTCTACTTTTCTATTTCGCTTCTTTCAAGATCTTTTTTTCCATTTTACAACAACTTTAGTCTCAATGTTATATACAAGAAAAGTGACACTGTTGATATTGATTTGTTCATTAGATGGGGACATTAAGACTGGCAACCATTTTTTGTTTTTTATAGGAGTAAGCTATTAGCTGGCAAATTAAAGTGTTACGTTAAACCTCTAAATGTTTATCAACTTAAATAAACCTCATAGTGTCACTTACTTATATATCAATACTTTTTTTTTAATTTGTATGAGGGGAGTAGTCAAGATTTTTCTAGTTAAAATGTACATCGAATATAACATTGTGAGTATGCAATTAAACCATAAAAAACTTTATCCAAGTGCACATGTAATTTCATGATATACGACATATTTTTAACGTAGCAGATACCAGACATTCCTTGAATTTATATCTGAAGTATAACAATCATTTATGCATTAAATTTGTTATATAAAATGCTATTTACATTAAAAACATTTTGAAAAGTATAATTTAAAAAAAAGCCTTAGTTTTGAGTTTGATAAGTTTAAATGTAATCTATATAAGTGTTACAAATCACCAGAAAATTACATTAGTCAGAATTATCTGATAATATATTTATTAATTCTCAATTGGGTTATTTAATGCAGATTTTGAAATTTGTTACTTTTCATTTCAAGTTCAGATTGTTCTCTGCAATTTCAGGTATTATATAATGATTATATATCTTTATAATATCTATCTCTTTACAGAACATAAACATGAAGTGCGTTATTCCACTGTTGATGGTAGTAACTGCCTGTTACTCTATCTCTCTTCAACATGTTTTTCGAGATGAGTGGACACTATTTAAGGTAATAATTCATATTGTAATATGTTATCTATAACAAATTGAGTAATTAACTCGCTGGGAACATAGAATATCGAGGTTAATTGTTATAAATTCTCCTTAGATTCATATTATCAACTTACTTCTTCCAATCATTAAAAATATAATTAGGATCCATCAAATCACACATTTATATATGGATATTAAAATTGGAAACTTTCAGAGGTCTAATATAATCTAGAGATAATAGATTAGATATATTGTATGAATATATTTTCAAAAAGAAAATTCATGCTATTTCAATAAAATGCAAGGTAAGTTCAAAAATAGCCTTAATGATAAACAAATAGAATAGACAAAATATTATGCATATTTAATGTCATATGCTTCCATACGTAAATATATTGATTTCGACCAAAATACATTCAAATTTAAAATAATGATGGGGACAATTAAACGGGCCTAATTCTGGGAGTTAAGGATACATGCTGTTGAAGTTTTACAAAATATGGTCATACTAACATTGGTATATGCCTCAGAGGTTTGGAACATAACTGAACAACAATATAAGAATGGAAGCATCAAAGATGAAGCTACCGAGACACCTGGAAGGATATACATTATTAGATCATAAGCAAAATAAACACATTAAAAAGGAATTCATTCAAACCATAGTAGACGTAACTCACAGTTATATAAATAGATGACATAAGCAAGTGCAGAGAATATCAACAACCCAAATTTTAAGAATATTGTATAACTAGAGATATAATAAGATCATGGGCGGCCAAATTGACATTGGTGTGACTACTTTTTTTAAACCTTGGAAAACAACAAATTGTATAAAATACAATTTTTATGACGATGACGATATAAATTACACTAATTAATATGTATTTAAGTGTAATTCTAACAATTGTTGTATTTATTTGTTTCAGCTGAAATATGGAAAATATTATGAAAATAAGTTTGAAGATGAATTCCGCATGAATGTCTTCCTACAAACCAAAGAGAAAATAGCAAAACACAATGCTGAATATGAACTTGGATTACACACATACACACTCGGTATTAATAGATTTGCAGATCAGGTTAGTAATAAAAATATGCCATTTACAATATGTCAGTTTACCTCTAAATTAGTATAAAAATATATACTCTAGTCATCGGATTCAATTGACTTTGCTAATGCTTTTGCAAAAAAAAAGACATTTAATTGCATTCATGAGAAATCTAACGTAAGAGTGATATTGATTTCAATACTTATTTGTTAATTATTTCCATGTTAAATTTATATTTATTTACCAGTACAGAAATGAGGAAAATGCCATTTGTCTCTCCTGGTTTGTTAAAGAAGAAGTACTTTCTAAAAATATATTATTAAATTATTATCTTCATCGTAATCAATACATCATTATATTGTTTCAAATTAAGTCAATAGGTCAAGTCAATAGACAAATTATTTATGAGTTCTCAAATAAAAAAAACACTTTAGTATCATTACATTTTTGAATTTCCATTAAAATAACCCTATCATCAACATCGGCCTGCTAAAATAATTTACAATCTTTTTTTATAATTTATCCTTAAGTGAAATCACATTATTGTTTTCAGGTATGACATTAAAATACTGCCAATGAAAATATTTGTTTGTTTAATAACGCTCATTACTTGATAAAGCACCCATGAATACCCTTGCTTTCCAGTAATTCCATGCTACTGTGGATTTGGATGAAATATATAGGCATTGTAGAAGGTAGTCGTTATTCACATGCTCTTGTAGAATGCACAAAACAAAAAGTGGGGAAGAGATCAGTGCAATTCTTTGCAAACGCATAGCCAGACATTCCTGACCCATGTTCAGACATATATGTGTAACAACATATTTTCCTTGGATGCTCAGGGATTCCCTACAATTGCGGGTTTTGCCACTTCCATCTTTTGTTTCCAGAAAATTCTGTAAACAAATGTACAATAATATTTTAAGTTTTAAAATTCCGAATTTCTTAGGCGTAAGGAATGGAAAATTGGATGAAATTTTCTGACAGTCATTGTTGTGATCCCGAAATATGTGTGCTGTTTTGTCACGCAGCAGGACCAGGTTCGAACTCTGGTCGAGACAAGGTACATGGGTAATGATTTTCGAGGTTTTTCCTCACCTGTAAAACAAATACAAGGAATCGTTAAGACCTAACTGGTCTCCGAACATCATATGGTCATCATAATCATCATCAATCACAATCACCATACATCAAATATAGGATTAGGGACTCTCCTAGTGCACACTACCATCATCCGACACTTGGCGAAATCTCCGTGCAATGGGACTTAGACAGTTGAATCCCTCAACTAACTCTCTAGACATTTCTGTAGATGACTTAAATGAACATTTTACCTCAATACCCATGATGACACCTCCAGACAACAAGACTAAAATAGACATTCTTAAAGACTTATCCCCATCCCCCCATATAGGAAGAGATAAATTTTACTTTAACGACATTTCGCCTATAGACGTTAAAAAATCACTCAAGCGGATTAAATCCAATGCACAAGGAACAGATAACATCAGCATTTTAATGCTAAATAAAATCATTGACATTATACTACCCACAGTGACTCATATTTTTAATGCTTCCCTTATAACTTCTATCTTCCCTACTGTATGGAAACAGTCTAGAGTTCGGCCTATACCAAAAATAAGTACACCAACTAACTGTAATGACTACCGACCGATTAGCATCCTTCCGACATTATCTAAAGCCCTGGAACATATTGTACATAAGCAAATGACTGAATATCTCCAAGAAAATCACCTCCTTGATCCTTATCAATCCGGCTTTAGATCTGGTCATAGCACAACCACAGCTTTGCTAAAAATTACTGAAGATATTCGTGAAGCCGTGGACAGACGTCAATTGACTCCTTTAACCTTACTTGACTTCAGCAAAGCTTTTGACACAGTAGACCACGACTTACTTATGATAAAGCTCAAGCACCTACACTTGTCTGACAGCGCTGTATCCTGGTTCGACTCATACCTGCACGGTCGTCAACAATACGTTTCATTAAACTCTAGATCTTCGTCTTGGCGCAACGTGCCGGCTGGAGTCCCCAGGGCAGTGTTCTCGGACCTCTTCTTTTCTCAATCTACATAAATGACTTGCCAACTGTACTAAAGCACTGCCGTTATCACCTCTACGCTGATGATCTCCAAATTTACCTACATTCACCTCCTCATTCTCTCTATAACAGCTTGACAAAAATGAATGACGATCTCATATCCATCTTTAACTGGTCTTCAAGTATCGGTCTAAATCTAAATCCTAACAAGTCACAAGTAATTCTAATGGGACAACAAAGACTGCTTACAACCTTTGACATATCTACACTTCCAAACATTACTATAAATAATATAATTATCCCTTATTCTTCTTCAGTAATAGATCTTGGACTACATCTAGATGCAAATTTAACCTGGCAAACACAAGTGAACCACATATGTAAAAAGACTTTCTCCATCTTACATTATCTTAGACCGTTTAAAGAATTTTCTCCCAGTTTCGTTAAAACAAATCCTTGTGCAGAATCTTGTGTTACCACACTTCGATTATTGTGACATTATATATAATGATCTAAACTATGACTTGTCGCAGAGACTGCAGCGTGTTCATAATGCTTGCGTTCGATTCATTTTCAATATCCGCCGTTATGACCATATTTCCGAACACTTTAATAACCTCTCTTGGCTCCGTCTTACTGACAGACGTAAATTGCACTCTCTTTCACTACTTTTCAAGCTTCTGAATTCCTACATCCCTACTTACCTGGCGTCCAGATTTGAGAAGTTATCCTCTTACCACAATATTGACACTAGGTCACAAGATAGCAGTCTGCTAACAATTCCTCTTCATAGCAGCACTTCCTCCTATTCTACTTCCTTCACAGTAGCCTCTGCCCGCTCCTGGAATCTCCTTCCTCAAGATATCAGGGGTTGCCGCACTCTTGGAACCTTTAAGTCACGCTTATACAGTTACCTGTTGTCTAATAATTAATTTTTCTCTATTTATATAATTTTATACTATGTCATTAATCTTTTCCTCGTTTTTTATATATATTGTACATATTATATATTTAATTCGTTAAATTTAGAGTAAATCAAAATACATTATAAATATTAATTGTATTGTATTCATAACTTGTAATCGTTTATATATATATATTGTAATTTAGATTTAAGACTATTTTTTTTGTTTGTATTTTTTTTTAAACCTGGTTGAGTGGTAGACAAGGCCTTAAGGCCTTAACTCTGCCAGGTAAAATAAAGCTATTATTATTATTATTATTATTATTATTATTATTATCATCGTCATCCATCATATCGGGATAGTGTAACCCGCCTTCCCGACGTCTCATCCTCAGAACTGGGTTATAATTAAGTCAATGGCTAGAGTTAACAAAGGAAATGTCGAAATGACAACCTAATGTATACAAGACGAAAAAATGTAAATGTGAAATAGATCCTTTATATTCGTGGTAGAAGACAGCTTATGTTGAGCGAAAGATAGTATATACCTTCACTCAAATGTCGTGGATGTATAGAAAATTTAAAATGACATTATTTGCAGCTTCATGAAGAGGTCTCTGGAAAGTTGAATGGTTTACTCCTAAAGAATGCAGAATCAAAAACACGTGGATCAACATTCATAACTCCAGAAAACGTAGTTATCCCTGATGAAGTGGACTGGAGACAGAAAGGTGCTGTTACTCCTGTCAAGGATCAAGCGGATTGTGGGTCCTGCTATGCCTTCAGTGCAGTAAGTTTTTCTCTCTGATCATAGTCTATATATACAAATAATGAAGTACTTTAAAACTGAAATTAAAGTGGAAAAGTTACCTTTTATTTTAAAGAAGGGGAACATGGTTGTCATCTAGGTCAGACATTACAGTAAATAAAGTGATGGGTTGTTTGGTTGGTTGCTAATGGACAGGCATATTGGAGTTCACGCATATATCATCTTGCTTCGTAGTAGCATAATAAATTATACATAATGTGTTAAATGTGAGATCTGATGTCCTCGTGAAAAAATATATAAATAAAGAGCAAAATGTGCACACGTATGGCAAATCATTGCTTCCACATACTGATGTATTAGTTCTCAATTTCTTATTTTAATTCCGTTGCAAAAATTTTGATAATGTCACATTACATATAAGCATAATCACTGTTAAATATTTACTTAATTTCGATATAAAACTAGCTAATACTAGGCACACGTTGCTACGCCTAAATAAATGATGTATTAAAGATTAATTAAATCATATCGTAAAACTGGGTGGAACCAAGATGGCGGTTGCTAAAGTCAACGTTTAATTCTGAATTCCTGGTAAACTACAACTTCTAATTATCGGACTTCGCTGCTTTATTAATGATACATACTACGGTTTATTTTAATAGTCCATATGGAGTTTCATTGTAAAACAACGAACGCTGCAATCACTAGAGCTAATTTAAAATTTTCATTTCACGTTAAATCATAAACCTTATGGTTCCACAGTGTAATAGATAGGGCTAATCACTTAATGTAAAGAAAAACATGCAGGTATACATTTTCAAGGTCATCGGTTGAGCGTATTAGAATTCTATTAAACTTATATATATGCAGGCTGAAATGATATATATAACTGTTCACAGATATAAAGTTGTATTCTTAGATTTTACTTATTTTTTAAAACATTAAATCGTATTTTAATAGAAGTATTAGTCATTATGAGTTATCCGTAAAATAATACCTGCCTTGCGCTGCTACGCTTGGCCGAAAATCTACTTATCCCGATCTTCTTGGCATCAACGAAAGACAAGAATGGTTATTGCGAGTTTTCTGTATAAGATAAACATATGCTTTGGCAGATATTTTTAAAAACGATTTTGAGATATTAAATTCTGTGCATATTAATGTTTTGTATTTGAATCGGTTTAGACAGCGTAGGGCATTTAAGCGTCCAAAAGTGATTCATTTTTTCACGTTTCTCACTACAAAGGCTGATTTGTAGGGTGACGGAGTTGAGTAATACATCTTTCTTATATCAATACTAGTAAAATTCAAATCAAATGCCGTTGAGGTGAAATCATATGACGAAAGATAAAAATTAAAATGTACCTGTTGGTAGGTGCCGCCGTCCTCAACTTTGTTAAAATATTGTATATAAAATTAACTGGAGCGCTTTCGGAAGTTGTCTTCCATCTTCGGCAGGTTGAGCTTCCACTTCACCGTACACAACAACGAGTAGCGGAAGCTCAACCTGCCGAAGATGGAAGACAACTTCCGAAAGCGCTCCAGTTAATTTTATATACAATATTTTAACAAAGTTGAGGACGACGGCACCTACCTACATGTACATTTTAATTTTTTAATTTCTTCTTTCTTATAGCCTGAAATGGTCCCGAGAAACTCCTGAATATTTTGTAAAAAGCCACATCATAATCCGATTAACAGTGTGATAGTGCATAAAATACGAACAAACAATCTTTGATTTTTATATACAATAAAAACTCCATATTAGCGGTTCCCTTATTCGTGTTTTCATTATTCGTGGTTTAAAACATTGAGACACAGTTAATGTATTCGCTGCTAGAAAATGCTTTATTCGCGGATGCAGTCGGTATATTAGAAGGTTTAGCAATAACATTAAAGTAAAACAAACATTTTGTCACTGGGCCTAGTGTTCGTTTTTTAAAGCCACCGCCTTCATATTTCACGTACCGCTATGAACGTTGATAAATGCCGCCCACCCCACGGTCGGTGTTTTATTGTTTCAACTTATCTTTTTTGCAATAATCTTAATTGAATAACAAGTGTCTCTTCTGCTTTGTTCCCAAGTTATAATGTAGAGTAAAATGAAAGAAAATTAGTTCAGAAGAGGAAAAAAGTAGTTTTGTCACTTAGAGTAAAAACAGAAATTCTTGACCGTTTACGGGTTGGCGAGTCGTTTTGTATCTATATCACGCTGTTTCAATGTTAATGGATCAACTGTACGATTCATCACCAAATCTGTAGACCAAATAAAGGACTACATCGCTGAATTCACAGACGAATATCAATCTGAATTTAAAGATCTTTTAAAATCGGCAAAACAGGAAAAAATTACTGACTTCTTTAAGCCATTGCCTAAGACTGACAGAAATAATTAATAGAAGTTGTTCAAAATAACTCATTAATCGATTTTATTTTGATAATTTTTATTTTGTTTCGGAACCTTGGAACGTATATACCCATACAAATTACCATTCCATATTCACAGTATCTCGCGGCATACTAGCGGAAAGTAGCCTATCCCCCGAGAATAAGGAGTTATACTGTACTTGATTTGGACAACAGTTAATGGTAGACAGATCTCTTCATTTAGTTAAAATCATTAAAAAACTAAGCTTTAGATAATATCACACTGCTTATAATTAAACAAAAGCAAATAATGGTAATCTTCATTATTATAGAATACTAACACAACATCATTAAATTAACAATTTCCTTAATAATTACAGGTTTAATCATTAAGTTTAAACTTCATTGACATTCAAAAGCAAATGCTATATACTATACATTTAATATATATATATATATATATATATATATATATGTGTGTGTGTGTGTGTGTATATACCCAATTTGCACTATACTGGAACACTGGAACATGGACACCAAACAAGATGAAGTAATAGAATAGCATTTCAATGTATTTAAATTATAATAATAAAGTTTTTTGATCTTCGCAGGAATTTATACGCAATCTTTTTACTTATAATTTTCAGACGGGATCTCTTGAAGGACAGCATTACAGAAAAACCGGAAAGCTAAATTCTCTGAGCGAACAGAATTTGGTTGATTGTAGTATTTCTGTTGGCAATGGTGGTTGTGACGGTGGATATATGCAAACATGTTTTGAGTACATCAAACAAAATGGAGGAATTGACACAGAAGAGTCCTACCCATATAAGGCAGAGGTAAGTTGATTTTTTAACATGATATTTATCCATCCATCTGTTGTAATGAAGAGTGCAATTTCATTTTAAAAGTTATTTAGCAATGGAAATAATTTAGGCCCACAAAAAAGAATATATATATATATATATATATTATATATATGATATTTGAAAATAAATTGCAGAAATAGAGAACAGATACTGTTTAAGACAACGAAATAATATTTAAGTTAGGAATGAGGAAATATATTTTCCACGACTTAGATAATCCCAGAGTTAGATGTAGAAGTTAGAAAGAAATATACTGATTTTCTGATACTGATAGTAGAAAATTGGTTGCAATGAAGGAATAATGTTTTTAAAATCTAATTAAAAGTAAGAACTCAATACAAATTTGGATAAAGTATTCTTGTATTATAAACAATGACCTTATTAACATTATTAATTTTTAAAGTATATTCAGTATTTTATTTAATTCACACCACAAATTTTGCACTCCCTAATAGAATATACTCGTATTTTGAAGGTCATTATCCACATTCTCAGCTAAAACCGATTATTGAGATGGCTTGGGTTGTTATGCATAGCAGGCAAACTTCATTCTTAATTCACAAACGCTCTCAATAATATTTTGTTGAAATGAGGACAGAAGCTGTAGAGTTCTCCTGTAGAATTTATTATGTGAGGAATTTAAAGAAATACGTCTACAATTGATCAGATTATTGGTACAAGACAGACTTAAAGGAATTTAAATGTAATCGCACTGTACATCCCCAATGTGAAAACTACATAAATGTAAATGTTCTATTAGAGAGAGTAGTTGTATAATATGCTATTGGACTTTTTAAATTCGTAAAAATTTTACTCATTAGAATGTGTCTAAATTGCTCATACTGTGGGGTGCGGGTAGAAAAATAATGTTTAGATACTTTCGAAATTATGTATTAAAGCTGCTCAGAGATGCATCATTTATTTTTCTATTCAATTTTGCACAAGAGCATGCCATCAAAACTTTACAGGATAAAAAAATGAACAATTAAAATTAATAAGCTGTTGATTTATGATAATGTTGATGTATTATTATTAGGCATTATGTGCAGGTTACTAAGAGCCAAACAAAGACATTCAATTCAGTATATTACGAAATTTGGGCTGGAAATAAACATCAAGAAACCAAAAAAAAAAATGAAAAAACATAGAAATACTTGAGAACGTAAATTAACGAACAATAATTACAAAGGGAAATGACACGTAGAAAGTAACTAAATAAACTTTAGTATCCATTAATTAAACACAATAATACATCGGAAATATACATGCACTTACTCATTACTGGGACTCTTTATCATCTCATCTTCTATTAAAAACGTTAAATTCAAAATGAGTAAAAATGTTGTTCTTCCAGTTAACTGAATGTGAAACATGAACTACTCTAATAATAATAATAATAATGATTTATTTATTCTGGCGGAGTTAAGGCCATAAGGCCTTCTCTTCCACTCAACCAGCACAAATACAAATAAATATTTTACAAATATAGATATGCACTATACTAATTATAAACAGTTAAAGATACATTAAATATAGCAATGTAAATGTCATGTACCAACAATATTTTATAGGATAATAACAATAATAATACTTACGATAATAATAATAATAATAATAATAATAATAATAATAATAATAATAATAATAATAATAATAATAATAATAATAATATAAATATGGCAACACACACGAACTAGAATTTCATAAAAAACTGGCCAGACCCATATTATGTTACAGCAGTGAGGCCTGGACAATTCGCAGTGTAGATGAACAAAGACTAACTGCGGCAGAAATGAAATTTATGAGACGTACTGCGGGCTATTCAAGGGCAGACCATAAAAGGAATTCTGACATTCTGAAAGAATTACAAACAGAATCAGTCATGGAATATGTACAAAAATACAGAAATAACTGGAAATCTCACGTAAGAAGAATGAGCAGAACAAGAATACCAAGTCAGATCTTAAATTACCAGCCACCAGGCAAGAGATCTTTGGGCAGACCCTTCAAACGTTGGATTGAGACCGTAACAGACCACTAGGTCTATCACATGAAAGGAAGAAGAAGATATAAATATGATAAATTACAATACAGAAGAGGAAAAAATCTTATGCACATTTGGGAATGTATTTCTTTGGAACTCTTTTAAACCGAAGAAAAACAATCAGAGGCAAATGGAGATGACTGTAAATAACAGCGAACTACATGACCTTTATGGTTAACTAGATGTAATAAGAACAGTCTAATGTAGAAAATTGCAATGGGGAGGAAGTCTGACACAATTGATGAATGGATAAGAGAAGTGAAAATTCCTTGTTGGGAAAAGAGCGGTTGGACCATGAACGAGGTGGAAAAATATCTTTAAACATGGAATCACATAGGTAATTTATACAGGAGAATATTGGAAAATATTAACTCAGGATAGCTATGTATGTAGGTATGTCGGTGCTACCACAAACGTAAGGTATCGAGTTAGTTAGTTGTGTATAAATATTCTATGAATGGTTCATTTAATTAGACTTATATATTATTCTACATTTTATTTTCCGATATGATTGAAATTAATCACTCTTTCTGAGATGATTGTAAAGAACGAAATCAATTTCATTGATAAAATATTTCACAATGATCAATCCTACCAGTTTTTGTTTAACTAGATTTTTACTTAATTAATTAATGAATTTTCCATTTTGTAAAATGTATTTCTCCGATCCTTAAATATTTCTACCTTCCATTGTTCTGAAAATTCAACTGACATTTGTTGATTCTCCACCGATGTAGTCTCGATGTAGCGTTCTGCCTTGTCACGCAGCAGACCCGGGTACGATCCCCGCTCGGCAGAAGTTTCCTGGGTGAGGTTTATTCGGGGTTCTTTCTCACCTGTAAAACAAATGCCATGATACTTTAGGGCCAAAACGGTCCTCGAACATCACCTGGCCACCATTATCATCAATAACATAATCACCTCATTAGATTATGTTTAGGTTTAAAACCTCTCCTGCCGCGTCATCGCCCATCATATCATTGGGGCAACGTAACACCGCCTTCCATGAGCCCCAACCTCAGAGGTAGGTTACAATACGCCAATGCTAGCAGAGAACACCTGAAATGTCGAATGACAAACAGGTGGCATTGAAAAACAAACATTTATTGATTTAATGTAGAATAGATCATCGATATTAACTTTATTCTCGATTAGCTTTCCATTGACCATAATTAATCACAATAGACAATTATAAAACTATATTAACTATTATCAACTCTTTTATTTAGGCATTTGATACGCTACATAAATGTAAGCTATTCTAGTTTCAATGAATTAAATTTCATTTAAATATATTCTCTATTATAAATATTACAGGATGGTACCTGCGTCTACAGCAATAAAACAATAGGAGCTACAGACACAGGATACGTGGACCTTACCTCAGGAGATGAAGAGAAACTAAAAGTTGCAATTGCCACCATTGGACCAATTTCTGTTGGTATTGATGCAAGTCAATCATTCCAATCATATCGTTCAGGTACGAACACTATACATTATTCTATTAAGTACAATTTTATCACTTCACCACACATTCTTATTCTTCTTACACGGGTTACAGGACCTTCCTCGGTTCCATCCAGTATTTTCACAACCGTTTTTATGTTGTCCTGAAGACCTGCCTATTACTCCCTCTGTTGGTAGAATGAAGAACCTACATATCAAATTATTTTAAAAAATCTAACTATAATGTTTACTATGGAAACTGAAATTGATAGAGAAGTACCATTTTTAGATCCAAATGTAATAAGGTATTAAGGTAGAATTTGGAATATATAGAAAGAAGACACAAATAGATAACTACATTAAAGATTCAGGTTGTAACCACATAACTCATAAAGAGTCAGTTTTCAATAGTACGACACATACATTAGTGCACATACCCATGAACAGAAAAATTATGAAAAGGAATGTATAGAATGGGAAAGTAAAAAAACCTGCAGTAGCAGTCCAAGGATGGTCAGAAAAATATCAATACGAAAGGAAGGCTAATTTAATAAAACAAACAGAAAACCCATAGAGCTCACAATTTGGGGAAAAAGCTGCATTAAAAATATTAATAAACAAATAAAACGGTAATGAGAAATTAATCAACTTTGAAATTGCCGGGAAAAATTATTTAATATCAACATTCTTCAGCCTACCAGTAGGGAGGAGGAGAAGACTCTTCAAAACGATTTAACAATAGTCATGAAAATACTGATGTTGGATCCTAGGATCTTCCCGAAACCGATCTAAAATGAAGATGAATTTAAGGAAAGAGGCCAACATTTTACTTAAATAATACCTCTTAGTATTAATTCCTAAAAAGTCAATTCTAAAATCGCATTAATGTTTCATCAGGTGAATGATATGAACAACAGCATGTATTATTATCTTGTTAAATTCCTCTCGGCCAGGTTATAATACAGGGTCTGTAATTTGGGGATAAGATGCATTTATTAAATGACAAAATCTCAAAACGTTTATGGAATACATACATTTATACTCAGGTTGGGCGATAAAGCATTACTTTTCAAGAGAATTTCCTTTTTTCCTTGTTCAGGCAAACATGTTTTTCTTAAAAATTCACATTATTTCTTCTAGAGCAAATTACTAATCTACGGTAATTTCAAATTTGTCTACTTAATATAAAATTGCTTGTTACAGGCATTTACTGTGATCCATATTGCTCATCGACAGATTTAGATCATGGTGTTTTGGTTGTTGGATATGGTACTGATGAGGAAACAAACCAAGATTACTACATTGTTAAAAATTCATGGGGTGCAGACTGGGGTGATAATGGCTACTTAAAAATGTGCAGAAATCAGGACAATAATTGTGGAATAGCAACAGATGCAAGTTATCCTCTGGTTTAGATCTACTGCAAGTTGAATGTCATAACAGAATACAATAAGTTAAAACATAAAAATTATATATTATTATCCATTATCAAATTATTGTAAAAACGTTATAATTCAATAAATCAAATTTTGAATAAAACAAATGTAATACCGTATATTTTGATGAACTGTACATACACAAATTGTCACAGATATACTCTATAGTTTCTACTACCTCAAAGGTCCGTAGAAACACTTCAGTATATATTATCTATGCCAAAGTTATTGGCCATTCCAGAATACACATATAGTTTACATAATGAATTAGCTTTACAAGAATCATAAGAATGCAATTGATTCGTTTCTTTAGCTACGGTAGGATACACAAAATGAAGAATGAAAGAAACAAGTGTACTACCGTAGGTCTCATATACATAGGTAAGTAGAAAAAGTTGCCGTGGTTAAAGTATAAGTGAGAAAGATTGTGATAGATGGATGGAGACAGTAAAACACTGTGTCGTATTTATCTACGGACTCATTTATTTCATAATTCAGGTAACTTTGGCTCCATCAAAAATCAGTACACAACGACCAGCATGTTTATGATGACTAAAATTGTATAGTCAGTAAACAAGTTTCTTTGTTCTATTTGATTGCTTTTCAGTCATACAACACATACAGCCTTATGGTAGACCATCACCGAATTCTTGAATCATGCGTTTATCTTCAAATAAGATCAAGGGACGATTAGCAGCTACAAATGCACACGATACAACAGTTATAATTTCCCCATGTTCATTGCCAATGCATGGACACTTCTTGGAACGTACTAATGGTTCTTTGTGTAAATTCAATCTGCAAACTTCTTCCTCTTCATAAGATTTTGTTTTAGGTTTTGCAAAAAACATAATTTCGTTAAACCACATTCTAAGTTTTTTTTTAGAATTATCCTCAATAAATAGAATGGCAAGAAATAGACTTCCAAAATTGGCATTCCAATATACCCCAACTGGACATAGGGACCCAGGAAGACCAAAACATCGGTGGAAAGATCAAGACCATCTTGGCTATGTTTACCGTACAGGCCACATGGCCTAAAACGAATTTGTTCATGATGATGATGAACTACTTTGCTTAATTTTTGGGCCATTGCAAAGTTTAGATTTTGAAATTTTCTTATAGATAGTATAGGATTAACCTTTTGAAACTTCCTTTCCAATTTGCAATTAGCCAATTGCTTATCATTAGAAAAATGATGAATAATAATGTTGTACTCACTAAACTTGTGTGCACACAGCATTAATTGTTAACGGGTACCCCACTTCTGCCAACCGTACAATTCGAGAAAATAACTCAGCATTCTCTACTTCATTTCAAGTGAAATTTCATCTCAATTTTGTTTTTAATTCACATTCGGATTTGACATTATACAGAACGTTATTTGTGGAATACTAATTTCTTTTTCAGGTTCATAATTGGACAGTTTTTTTGCCTGATTCATAGAAGTAATATTGGCTCTATCGATCTTTTGTATTACGAGGTTTCAAGTCATAACTACAGAAAATAATTAAGTATTCTTCAATAATGTTTGTACAGAATATGGCCTACAAATCAATAATTCATATACTCAATATGTCCTCTCAGTTACAATAAAACATTTCACATATGACATTAGACAAGTGTTATTGGATTTGTAAAGCTTATACACATTTTAATGCAGAATAAACGAATCACGTATGGACACAATATAACGTTCGTAGAACTTCAATATCAGTAAAATGAAAAGCGTATCTGCATAAAATAAAAACACTTGGAAGATAAGCTATACAAACTTTCTATAAACTTTCCGATGAAACAACTGATAGGAACTGAGCAGAAAATTATATGCAAAGTTGGTAGACATAGCCGGTCAAACATGCAAGAGGTGTCGTCTTTGAGATTCCCGCAACTATGAAAATATAGCCATTAGGTCATATTCAGTCATAGCCCATATTTTGGACAGATCCCTAATATATATGCAAAATAGTTACTCAATCCTAATTCTCTATCCAAGGAAAGATCAAATTACGACCTACGCGCCAGATACGGCACTCTTTATATTCTATCTGGCCCCTTCACGTCTGTAGCATTATAATAAATTGAAAAAGTCAATACGCAAGCCTATAATATTAGTCTTATCAATAATAGAAAAAAAAAACTCGTGAAATATGTCATAAACACATAAGAAGACATATCAATACAATTATAATTATAATTGTAATAATATATTTAATTAATGGGCCAATTTAATTTTCGGTCAGTCTCCACTACATCTTTCCATCGCATCGTCCATTTCTTTCTCCCAATGCTGCTCAAAACTACATCAACCCATGTTACTCTTTTCTTCTACCACGTGGCACACAATCTAGTATTCTTCTTGGGGAGCTTGTCTTCCGTCATTCTTTTTATGTGAACATACCAATAGTATACATTTATGAAATTAACAATTGATGCTTGAATATTAACCTTTTGATTCATTTACACTGTTTCTTATCTTATCTCTTCTAGAACTTACGGTTGAACATCTTCAAAAATCAATTTTGGCAGTATTAAATTTCCGTTTCTGCACCGTATGTCATTATACTCTTTATTGTTGTATTTAAAATCTTTGCTCTACTTTCATAACTTATAATTTGATCCCATAAAACACCATTTGATTGTTTATTTTGGTGAATTATCCATATTTATTCTCTGAATTTCAGCTGTATGACTTCATCTGCACTAATTTTTAAGCCGAAATGTACATATTTTCACATGCTTTTATTTTCCTTGTCCATCTTCTAAACCATATCTCTTGAGTTAGCTTCTATTATTACTACAACTATTATCACCTCATTATGATGGTTGTCCAGCGGCTCGCTCGCTTTCCGCGCAGCTGTCATAAGTAATTACATATAAAGGTGCCGACTACCAACACTGCAATTATTCCGTACGTAATCACTGTTAAGATTGCCGTGTGTCACCCGCTTTTATATAAATGCACATCTATGAGGCAATTCTTTTAGTACTACTGCTACTACCAATAATAATAATAATAATAATAATAATAATAATAATAAAAATAATCATACATAACATCTATAATAGGGCTAATGGCTGGCGAAATCCTGATTTTTTTTTTCAATTTGGCCCATTAAACAAATAAGTTTGGGCGACTCTGCTATATATATTTCGATTTTGTATATGATTCAAAAGTTGTTTTAACATTATATCATGACATTTTTAATTACTTGAACCATAATGGGAAATCCACATCAAATTAGCTCAATAGAAAACAAGGCTTTTCAGACCATTTGACAGTCGCTCTACGTATTCCAAACTATGTACCGTAGATTTACTTCCAAGAAAATAAATTATTATACACCTTATCAAAGAAGATATTGTAAGATGGGTTGAGAGTTAGAGTGTGCCATTGTCATTTCCCGAAAACTGAGACGTATTAAATTAAAGTTGATTGCATAAATAATCGAATGCAATAAATTGTAACTAAATAGTTCTTTTTGTAAAGAAAGTGTTGATGAAAGTACGAGCCTCGGATAGAAACAAGAAAAATAAACAACTTACCTAAATATAAAATCACAAACTGTGCAGCAATAACTTTCGGTTGCACGAGGGTCTCGCCAGGGTGTATATTAGATTAAGCTTATATCTGGGTTCTACCGATGTGAAGGTCAATGATTTCGACTATCAGAACAGTAAAGAGTTGTGTAATTAATTAAAGAGGGTTTATTTTGTTAACATTTTATGAACAACACAATACACAACGAATTAATATCTTGAAGACTACTTGAACAAATCTAGACTTCCCTAGTATATTTTACATACGATAGATTTATTCACACTTTTAGATAATACTAATATTAGATCAACAGGCTCCTCGGAATACTCGTCATGTGATAAAATTGCCCACTATGTTTTCGTATGGGGAAAATACTGGCTTCTCTCTGTATGTACTCGTATGGGAGTTACTGGCCACACTCTGATCGTAAGAGAACAAACTGGCCACACTCTGGGTGTGTATGAGCTACTAACCAAACTGTGTTAACAATAACATTTTTTGGCCTTTTATATTAATTTCCCAAGGAAGTTTTAAAATTGGCTCAAGTATTCATTTTAACAAAATTTATTATTTTGCAAATTTGACCATATTCAACACATCAATCAAACTTACACTTTTATAATAAAACATTAGTTTCGCTTCGCTAGGTATATGTAAACTGCCAACCCTTGAGTTACTTTAACCACTGTACAACAAAAGGTTACTGTGTGGTCCAAAATAATAACCAAATTAATTCTAGGAATTACTAATGCTACAACTGACAGGTATTTCAAAACGCGGAATTAGCCCACTATAACTGTACAAGTATGACTTGCCGAAGTGGGCCACCGTCGAACACTTTAATACTGCATATGTTTCCAAATGTTACACTCTAATTGAACCCCTGGAAGTTACTACAAACCTTATGGGCTACGCCAGTGTCCCCGCCACGTTCAGGGGTAAATGTTGCCAAACTCATCATAACGGTATTTGTTTGTTTAGGGAGGTATGGACTGGCAAGGTTAGTACAGTACGTTTTTCCAAATCTTTGTATTACACATTTAAAAAACATAGTATTCCTTTTACGGCATGCAGAATACTTTATATACCCGAGCCGTCATATCTCCGGCTTTGAAGTTTAGGTTATGCGAGGGGTAAAGGGAGAATTCGTCCTCTACTTCCAATAACAATATAGTTGTAGAGGGAGTAGATATCTGCCAAGACCAATCACTGCTCTTGACGCAGGTATAGCGCGCTAATAAGGTTTCAAATTGCTGAGATGTTGTCAGCTGTATGTTGCTAACCGCAATACATAAAGCGGCCACTCGCACTGATTATCCATATCGGCAACCACTGTCGTCAAAACGTCAAGGCCGGAGAATCAGTGGGCTGCAGTATAGTATATATGAGAGTCGACACGAGCTCAGTGACAAGTGGTACCTGTTTTTATTTTTTCTTTAAGAGGGGATGGCTTTTTACGGCTACAATTTACAACTCTGGAGCTGCTCTTTTGCATACTTCAGTTAAATACGGTTAAAATGGCAACCGAGTTCCTTGTTTCAAATGCACTGTAACTTCCTGGCTTGAATCAGTACTGTGGCTTTGACTATTTAACTCCATGCCCCAAATGGGAGTCAGTGACCAATCATATTTCAATCATTTTTTTATTTACAACCAATCACAGACTTTTTCACCTCGATATTATTAATTTAATTTTATCACTTTAAAATCAAGCTCCTCCCTTTTATCGTTCTGAAAAGGTCATAGCATTATTTTTCAATGACCAATGTGATAACTAGATTCTATATATAGTGCACGAATATAAACGGATAGTGCTTGCGGGAGATAATATAAAAACATTTGTAGCAATTGATTATACCACACAAAAAAAGGAACCACTGTTTGCACTTTCTTAAACGTATAATTTCGCAGGAATGTACTCCCAGAAAAATATAATTGACATATTTACGTCATAGGGCATCAGATATTAATTAATAACCTATAACGTTGGTTATAATTTTCTCCACTAGGGTGCATTCCTACAGATATTGCGAACCTTTTGGCAGTACATAATAAGATCTGGTTGCAGTTATGAACAAATAAAGCGTAAGAATCATTTCTCATTTGTTTTCGAACATAGCCGTTTACATTAAATATATATAATATTTTTAAATAATTATAGTTAGATAGTCCACTCTTGTGATCTCGAGGTAGCGTGCTGCCTTGTCACGCAGCGGGCCCGTGTTCGATCCCCGGTTGGGACCGTTTTTCTGGGTGAGGTTTGATCGGGGTTATTCCTCACCTGTATAAACAAATGTCAGGAAAACTTTAAGGTCCAAACAGTCCCCGAAATCATATGGTTATCATCATCATCCTTATCATTATCATCCTTCACAAGTGTGGAAAGCAACGAGAAGCTACCACACTTACAATTCCCTAGTAAAACTGCAAGCATAGCATGAAAATGCTATGATTACAGTGAAGACCTGCCCTCGGGCAGAACTACTATTGAGGGATAGTTAGATAATGATTTGTGAGTGATCGGTTTAATTTTATTCGTTAAATAGTCCTAAAAATGCCAGTCCTGATATCCAAAGTGAGGAGTGAATTTATGAATAATTTGGAAATCACACGTGGCATTACTTATGATAAAATATAGGAAATTGGTGGAATGTAAGGTAAGAGGGACTTAAGGTATTCACGTTTAGATTAGTTATTTTC